>VUQI01028600.1:34099-44115 GCA_015106735.1 Paratilapia polleni | reverse complement strand
ATGGTTTAAAAATCTACTTAAATTGCTAACCACAAAGCAGCCAGCTGGTGTAATGGAGAAATGTAATCTTCAGATAGTATTTTGATTAATTGGATTTTGTGAGTCGAAATGTAGAAGTCTGAGTTTTAAAGTTCAGTCAGATGGTGCTTATAAAACAAAGTTACAGGCATCTATCATTTTTAGCTGTGCCAGGCTCTGTGCGGTACACTTTTGGTCGTTCAGTATGTTGTTGATTACTGTGCATTGGTCCAGTTTAACAGATATTGGATGTATTTCCATAAAAATGGACAGTCATCTGTGGCTCCCCCAAAAAAGGATCATACTTACCTTGAAGTTTTCATTAGTGCAATCATAAGGTTTGTCATTTTAAGTGAGTTGTGTCAACTGCCTGGCTGGATTGTTGCAAATTGTGTAACACTTAATCAAGGTTCCCCGGAAAATAAATTTAGATGACTTTAGTGATCCACTGACTTTTCAATGCTGGTTTACATTTGTCCACTTGTTTGTCTGTTTTTACCAAATATCTGCAAAGTAACTCCTATATGCCTCAGGTTTGTGTGTGAAGTGCTAATTTATGAATGTATGTATGCATGTATGTATAAATGGGTGTGCTGATGTCAGCATTTTGCTTGACCCTGCATTCGTGAGGTCCCTGGATCTGTTCTGTTTCCTAACTTGGAGGTTGTTCTTCTGATATCATTGTGTTCATGTGCTTTTAAGTCGCAATGTGGAAAGAACGTGGATGTTACAAAGATGAGGTGTTGTATTTTATTGCCTGTTTATAACCGTTTCCTCTATATATTTTCTGTACCTGATTTCTACACGGGTTACTGCAAGAATTTGCAAGTTTCTTACCCCCCATCCAAATATTTACTTTCTTCCACCATGTTTTTGTGAATGGCATAAACAGATTGGACATGTCCCAAATTTTCTCTCACTTTCCAAGTTGTTTTTTGACTGGAGGGGGCATTCTGATGAGGCTTCGACAAACAGATGGATCAACTGAAGGGTCAGGTGCATCTCTCAGGTCCTGTGTCAGGTCTTTGTTGTATTTTTTCCTATTTCTTAAGCACATGACTTTCAGATTGTGTTCATCTGCTGAAGATAGTTTTTTTAGACATGCCGCTTCTTTTTTTGTCCTCCACTTGTCCAGTTTCCTCAAATGTTTTAAGGACACACTGCACACCACGCTGAGATATGTCAGGTTTTCAGCTAACAGCTCTTTGGGAATCACCTTGTTGGGTCAAAAATACTATTTTATGCTTGTCAAACTGTGTTATCTTTTGGAATTTTTTGTAGATTCAACTAAAGAAATGGGAACAAATTATGTGTTTTTGTGACAGGCTGCTAGTAACAAAGTGCCTAAAGATACAATTTAAAGTTGGTTCTTTGCTAAGTTGTTTGTTATGTGTAGACACAACACTGCTTCATTCCTTGAGATAGGTGCATTTTTATGCTTGAATGATTCATAGGTCAGTGTTAGGAGGCTTAACAAACAGAAAATACGTTCCTCTGAAAATGGTCAGGTACAGAGACTGGACTGAACATGAGTGAAAAAGCAGCCAATGTCCAAAGAAGAATTTGGCCTGGTGAACTATTGCTCAAGACCGCTTAAAAAAATTATAAAAAAGTCTGACTCCTCTGAAGCAAAATGTAAAGAAATGAGGGGAGGCTCAAGGCTTTGCACACTATGTATAATGTTTTCCTATAAATTCAGTAAAGAAATGTTTGAAATAAATTGTTATTTATTTATTTGTACTGGCAGTATTTGTTAAAAAAAACAGAAATATTTAAAAGCACTAAACGTATTTTTACTGAATATTTTTAATTGTACTGTCTACATCATTACTATGCAGTCTACATCAACTGAAATGAAAAGGAGATGTTATTTATGGACAGGTTATTGCCCCTGCACTGCTGCCAATGCTGCAACCTCCGCTCTGTGGGCGGTGTGACTGGTGATGGTGTTTAGACCTACTACTGCTGTGTGGTGTAGTCACACAGTCACACTGTAGGCATGCAGGAAGAGGGTGACGGGATAAAGAGTCATGAGGATGGGTTGACGAACCCAAAAAGTCCTGGTAATGAGTGTGAGTGGTGACAGAGGCAGAGGCTGATCATGAGTGGATCAGACTCCCAGGAAATTTGGCAGTCAGGTTCAGAGATGTGTCAGTCCAAAAGAGAACACTTGAGTTTGGTGATGAAGTAGAAAACAAAGCTCTGTGGTGAGTAGAAGGTATTCACGCATACAGTAGAGTATATACAGCACATATAGTATTCTTCTTGGTCCATGGGGGGGGGGGGACGTTCAGTGTGCAAGTAAGCAGTTGATCTATTTAGGGGTGTTTCTGTCTTATTCTACTGAATGTAGACAGTTTAGGCCGTGACTAATCTCTCTAGACGTTTCATGATAACGGATGTGAGTGTTGCTGAGTAGAGGCCATCAGGTTCATCAGTGCAGGAAAAACAGTGGCAACATTCAGATGAATGTCACAACCAGCAGGCAGAGATGAATTTGTTTTTGCAGTCACCACTATGTTGTTTATTATTCTGCAGTATGTGTACCCTCAGGATATCTCACACCTAACCATTAGCTACTTGTTCTTTAATGCTTCACAGATTGCACCCAATTTGGTTATGGAGAATGTCTTCACACAGCTGTTGGCAGCAGAGAAGGCCTTCATTCTCGTACTGTTTGTTATTCTTCACTTCTTGAACATAAATGACACAGGGACTTTGTCAGTTGACACTAAAGGGCTTTATTCTTGTGTTTTGGGATACTCTGTAATCCATGTCACAAACAACAAGCATCTGAATTGGTGAAATAGGATTCCACTTTCTGCTTTGTCCTTTGGCTTATATAATAGTCCTGCAGAGGTCACAGTGTCTTTTTGTAGCCATCTGTGCGTTTTCGTTGGTGTTGTTAGTTGTTTACTGAAAACACGCTGTTCCCTCTTTGTGTAAGTGACTGTCTTGATTGACTGTCTTCCCATTTTAAAATTGTCTGTTACACTCATTTCTCGATGGTCAGTTTCACCATCTGATTTCACTGCTTAATTAGTCACACTGAGGCAGTGTGAAGTGTGATATTGGCTCAAATTGCCTCTCAGCTCTGCTGTTAGTCCTTTGTGCTGTGTGGTGTGTCACCTCAGGCAGTGACTGGTTGCAGAGTGATGTGGCAGATAACAGTGGGCTCGGGGTGACTTACAACTGATACAAAATGAGACAAGGATCATTGTTTCCTACTGTGCATATTGATGAAGCCAGAATGAAACCAGAAACTACAAGAACAACACAAAAAAGCCTGCACAGGCATTCTGTCCAAGTATGCTTTAACTTTAAACAGGGCATTGTCTATCTAGTATCTTGTATATATGAAATTCAATATATGTATAAAAGGTTGCTTTTGTATTTCACTAAAATATTAAATCAATAGCAAGATATTCCTCAAAGGCAAATGAGTTTCTGTTGTACATTTACTCATGCCGGAGTGCAAAATCAGATTTTTTTTTTTTTTTTTTAACGACTGTTCTGCACATCAGAAGTCCATGTTTACTAAATTTACCCTTTTTAAATAATAAATTTTGTGTTGAGCTTGTAAAGGGTCAAGGCCACTTCTCTCCCACTCACCATCTCTGCCTTGACTTGATCTCTTTCAGTTTACCTCGGTATAAATACACCAAATTGTTTGCCATCGTGTGGGTGCAATGTTCCTCCTCCTGTTCCTCCGCTCTGAATTTAAGATGATTATGTCAGACCCATTGTGCATTCCTAAATGAGCCAGTTAAATCTCTAAAATATAAATGTTTGCATTTGCATCTAAATCTAAATGTATTTTTGCAATTTCACAAGCGTTTTAACACCTGCTGCCTTCTTGTTGTCTCTTGATAATCTCCTCATAATTTGTTGGTAATTAAAATATTTTTTTCTGATCAACCTGAAATCATGCAGATTAAATGTGTTGAACTGTACATGCTTCCTCGGTCTCTGCATGGATCTACCACATGATACACAAACAACCTCAGTATATATATTAATGTAATGCAATTGCTTCTGCAGCCATTAAATGAAAGCTGCCAGTTTATTTGAAATAAAATCAAAGTAAAATCACTAAGGTGTTTTCTGCCTCAGCTCTGAGTTCAGGAATGATTCAACATGTTGTCGGCTGCGTGTCTTTATGAAGGCTGCTGTGTCCTATTGATTCTAGTATTTATTGATGACTAATATTCAACCTTTGCACTAAATTCATTCCGCTTTCCAGCTGTCATCTCACCACGACATCTCTCTCATTTATTAGGTGGTCTACAAGAATAATGAGTTTAGACTCGAACTGTCACGGCTTGCTGAACAGCGAGACCCTAAGATCAGTATCCATGGTGACCTGATATTCAGCTGCGAGAATGTGGAAGCCCTGGAGCCGGTCACCTTCGACACGCCGTCTGCCTACTTGACATTGCCCAGGTGGAACACAAAGAAAACGGGGTCCATATCTTTTGACTTCCGCACCACAGAGCCCAGTGGCCTTGTGCTGTTCAGCCATGGCAGCCTGCAGGGTACGCAGCCTGATAGGAAGCCCCGGGCCGATTTCTTTGCCATAGAGCTGCTCGATGGATTTCTCTTCCTGGTCATGGATATGGGCTCTGGCAGCATCAAGATGAAAGCCAGTAACAAGAGGCTCAATGATGGCGAGTGGTGCCATGTGGACTTCCAGAGAAAAGGGCGCAATGGTAAGTAAATGTTGTGTATTTGTGAAAGCAGAGGACCCCTTCTGTCTGCTTCTGCTGCCGTGTTTCTCCAGTTTTAGTTGTGGAGCAGGCTATTAAGGGTTCCAAGCTGTGAAATCGCCATATGTCAGCGTGGATACAGTCACTCTGGCACGCTCCTGCTTTTTATTCACTGCAGTGAAACATGCGTGCATATTAGATTTTAATTACAATTATATTTTTAGTCGCTATAATCTACGTATGACATTTTGAAATTTGTGTTAACCTATTTAGCAAGTGGTCAATTATACAGTCACCCAACTCAAATTGGGAAATGTCTGCCTTATTAGTAGAAGACAAAAATGCACTTCTTCTATTTCTGTTTTCACATTTCTGTAAATAAAATTCATTTCTTCTCAAGCAGAGTAATATGACAATGCAGCTTCGTCATTTACAAGCCCTCACTTCTCCAGATCAGGTTTTAGTTTTTGCTTTTGCTCCAAAAAATCAACTCCCAAGGACTGGCAGTGCATTTTCATTATTCACTTTTTAAAACAAGCAGCCTGGTGCCCACTTCCTCAATCTCACAGTTTGTTCTTGCCTTTCATTCAGCACAACCCACACACACCTGTCTTCCTTTTCTGTAACAAAAAACATTGTATAAGTGCAAGTTGACTCACAGTTAATGTCTGGCCCACAGGTTTTATTTCAGTGAACAGCCAGAGCATCCCCTTTTCCGCTAATGAAGGCAGTGAGATCCTTGACCTGGATGGGGACATGTATCTTGGAGGTTTACCAGAGGATCGTCAATCCCTCGTGCTCCCCCCTGAGGTGTGGACTGCGTCCCTCGGCCTCGGCTACGTGGGCTGTGTAAGGGACCTCTTCATTGACGGACAGAGCCGTAACCTCCGGAGGCTGGCAGAAGTTCAAAGCGCCACAGGTGTCAGCAGTTTCTGCACCAGGGAGACTCACATCAGGTGTACCAGAGACACATGTGCCAATGGTGGACACTGCAGAGAGGGCTGGAACCGCCATATTTGTGACTGCAACAGTACTGGGTACCTAGGCCCCAGCTGTGAGAAGGGTAAGAGAAGGCTGGTAGTAGATGGGGAGGATAAGTGTTTTTTTTTTTTTAAAGGTGCTGCAAAGCTTTTAGCACACTTTGGCTAGTATTTTATTTATTAACTTATGTGTGTAGTGGCTTAAAAGTCCCTGTAAATACAGAAACAATGTAGATACAGAGAAAATTCATTATCAGGAGGACTTAATGCTCAGGCCTTCCAAACAATAAGAATTTAATTTGCAGCTGCATTATGATCATACTGCTTAATGTCGTGTGTATTCAAATGAGAGCCATGCTCTTAACACAAAATAACTCTCCAAATATACAAAGCAACCTGGTGACAATGGCAGGACCATGAAAAATGATGTTGTTTTTAATGTAAGCCATTCAACAGTGAATTGCAGTATTTACCTACAGTAGAGCGATTCATTAATGGATTGTCAGTATCATGAGGTTACCAGCGCTATGAGTATTTCATCATAAATGCAGCGGTTCTTCAGCAGAGTGATTTGGCCTGAATCACTCTGCATTCACCATGCAGATAGCTTCCTCACAGAGAGGCCAAATTACGCAGATCCATTGGCAGCTAATAGTATGAGGAATGAAAATCCCCCTTCTATTGCACTATGGTGGTGGGAATAAATCCTTCAGAAATTTGATTGCTGCTGCAATCTTGCCACTCTTTGTGTGCTCCAGGCTTTTTCTGCCATCTGGTGCGACTGATGAAAACTGCAATCTAAAAGGATATCATGCCGTACCCAAAATAATCTCAGACTGAATTTAGGTTTCATTCCATAAATGTCACTTTGTGTTTTTAATTTTATGCTATGATTCCCTCTGGATGTCTGCTAACACTCTTTCGTAAAATCCACTTCCTAAATCCGCAGAGGCCACTATGGTGAGCTATGACGGCAGCATGTATCTGAAAGTGGTACTGCCAAGGACGCTACACACAGAGGCCGAGGATGTGTCTCTGCGCTTTATGTCCCAGAGGGCCTATGGGTTGCTGATGGCCACCACCTCCCAGCAGTCAGCAGACACCTTGCGTTTGGAGCTGGATGGAGGCAGAGTGAAACTCACTGTGAACCTGGGTAATGCTGCTGCAGCAAATATGAGCACACAATCCCACTTGAACTTTTAGGACGTGTTACTTAGACAGATATCTCTGTGTATTTGTTTTGTCTGACGCTCTCCCATCCTTATCTACATACACAATAAATACAGCGGCCTAAAAAAAAGAAAAGCACACCCTCTGGTTGTTTTGCATGGTGCTATACTATTTTTCAGAAGCCTGCAGCGGTTCTGTCAAATTTAGAAAGAGCAGTTGGATCTAAGTGAAAATTTGTGAAATAAATAATGAATGATCAGTTTGAATTCAAAAGTAGCATAATGTGATGTCATTAGGGGATATCCTTTTCAGCGATCTTTTTGTCAGCTTTGCTCTGATTTGCTTAAACCAGGAAATGAAAAACCATTACAATGAAAAACTAGAATCAAAATCTGTTTATTTCTCATTCCTCACTCTCTTTGCTCCTCTTTCTACATGTGTCCTCTTCTAATCCCATCTAACATTAACTATAGAAAGTTTCCACCTTAAAAAATATATAATAAAATAACTTTGATGAACACGTGATGAATTTTAGAAAAATAATATGGCTGTATTTCCCAAAACCTTTTCTTTAGGTCATTTAGGGTTAACAAGAATAAAAACACTATTTCCCGACCACTATTTAAAGAATACTTTTATGGTATTTTCCCCATTTCTCATAGTGACAGTTCAGATACAGAAAAGACATAAGAAGAGAGAAAAAGGTAGTAAGATATGCAAGTCCCATTGTGTTCACATGCTAACCTAGGCGTCTCAAACGCTGTAGCACCAATATAACCATTTTTCAAATTTACTTTGAAGTAGAATGGAAAGGTTAAACTAAAATATATGTTTTAGGATGAATTCTTTATTGAATACCTTATAGTGCAGAGGCAGATAGGAAACAAGGGGATAAAATGCACATTTTTATACTCCAAAGACAATGTTTATTCCATGGATTAAACAAAAAATACAGGCTATGAAAAACAAGGGGTTTAGTGCTTTTTTAAGCAACTGTATGTGTATGTATATTCTGCCTTATCTTTCTCGCTCTCTCTGTGCCCCTCTCTCTCTCTCTCTCTCGCTCTCTCGGTTCATCCTGTGGTCGGGTCCCACCTGACCGTCTCGGCTCTTTCAGCCCTTCAATGGCTTGTCTGCAGTTCAAGGAGAAGGCAGTCAGAGACCTGATCCATCATTACGCTGAAATATTACCGCTTAAACTGCTCACATTGTAGATGTGACCATTGTAGTTCCCTCCCCTCACATTCACTGGCCTTTCCAGTTTAGAGTCGCTTCACTGAACAGAGAGTGCCAGTGATGGCCATACACACACACACGCACACACACACACACACACACACACAAACACCTGCAGCAAAAAGTCACTCTGGTCTCTGGCTGTCTGTATCCACTGCTCTGTGATGGTTGACAGCTTGAGAGCACTCTGCAGCCACATGACTTACACCGACATATTCAACTATAGTTGGTTAAATTGGTTTCATTATTCAGAACATGCAAATGATGAGTGGGTGAGCCCATTTTGAGGCCAAAAATGTGAATATTTCAGCTGGATTCAGAAGATAGTGAGTGTTGTAGATATGAGAAAATGTTGGCAAAGCATTACATTTGTGCTGTTGTCACTTTTTTCACGGTGTAACTATCATTGTGGCTGGAGGTTGTGCAAATCGCCACATTTCCTCTGTATGTAACTTTGAAAATATATTACCGCCAGGCCTGCAGGGCAAGCAGCAATTTTTAACAGCAATTTGAGTTGAAGACGGATCAAGAGTTGGGCTTTTGAGTAGAGGTACATCATGCTACCAAATCTGATACCCTTAAAATTACTTGTATAAAAATGCATTATCTTCTCAGTTGTAATTAAATCTATCACAATATATGTGCAGAAATAACAGTTCTGAATAATATACATATAGTATGTTATATGGGCTATGAGCTCATACTCAGATGGTTAGATGTTACAGGTTCTTCTTCTTTTTCTTCTGGCTGGTCCATTTAGGGGTCGCAACAGCAGATTATCTGGCTCCATCTCACTCAATCCCTAGTTTCCTCCTCCTGTCACACCAACCCTCTGCATGTCCTCCTTCACTACATCCATGAACCTTCTCTGTGGTCTTCCACTTTTCCTTTTCCCATGCAGCTCCATCTTCAACATCCTTTGTCCAATATGTCCACTATTCTTCCTCTGCACATGTCCAAACCATCTCAGCATTATCTCTCTTACTTTGTCTCCAAACTGCTCAACCTGAGCTGTCCCTCTGATCTACTCATTTCTAATCCTGTCCATCCTGGTCACTCCCAATGAAAATCTCAGCATCTTCAGCTCAGCCACCTCCAGCTCGGCCTCCTGTCTTTTTAGTTAGTGCCACCGTCTCCAAACCATACATCATAACAGGTCTCACTACCATCTTGTTAGCCTTCGCTTTCACTCTTGGTGCTATCCTTCTGTCACACATCACCCCTGACACCCTTGTCCACCCACTCCACCCTGGCTGCACTCTCTTCTTCACTTCTCTTGTGCACTGTCCGTTGCTTTGGATGGTTGACCCCAGGTTGACCCCAGGTATACATATCCTGCACCACTCTCACTTGCTTCTCCCTCACTCCTGACTTCCTCGTGCAGTACCACAGTTCTTCTCTTGGCACCCTATCACATGCTTTCTCTAGCTCCACAAAGACACAGTGCAACTCCTTCTGACCTTCTCTATACTTCCCAATCAACACTCTCAAAGCAAACATCACATCTGTATTGCTCTTTCTTGGTATGAAACCATACTTCTGCTCACTGATCATCACCTCTCGCCTTAACCTAGCTTCAACAACTCTTTCCCACAGCTTCATGGAATGGCTCATCAACTTTATACCTCTGTAGTTACTACAGCTCTGCACCTCACCCTTGTTCTTGAAAATTGGCACCAGTACACTTCTTCTCCATTCCTCAGGCATCTTCTCACTCTCCAAGACTGTGTTAAACAATCTGGTTAAAAAGTCCACTGCCCTCTCTCCTAGCTATCTCCATACTTCCACACATACAGCTCTGGAAAAAATGAAGAGACCACTGCAAAATCATCAGTTTCTCTGATTTTGCTATTTATAGGTATATGTTTGAGTAAAATGAACATTTTGTTTTATTCTATAAACTACT
>VUQI01028600.1:20806-34079 GCA_015106735.1 Paratilapia polleni | reverse complement strand
TTTCTCTAGCTCCACAAAGACACAGTGCAACTCCTTCTGACCTTCTCTATACTTCTCAATCAACAGTCTAAAAGCAAACATTGCATCTGTAGCACTCTTTCTCAGCATGAAGCCATACTGCTGCTCGCTGATCGTCACCTCTCCTCTTAACCTAGCTTGAACAACTATTTCCCATATCTTCGTGATATACAGTTTACTTGCTGTTTATTGTAAATTCAGCACAGCCCCAGTGATTACTATGACTATTGTTCAGTAGCCACCCTCACCTGTTCTCTGCAGTAAAGTCGTTGTGTCTCTTCTTTGAGAAATTTTAAGATGTTTTCTTGTTTCTCATGTTAAAATTTGCATAATTATCTCCACGTGAGATGCTCAAATCTAATACAAGTTCCATTTTCCAATTTTGTTATCTGACAATTTTCCTCACAGCAGTGCGTGTTTGCTGAATTACTCCAAAGCAGATGTAGGTGGAACTATCAGTCATGTTATTTGAAACAGATAAATTCTCCCAATTCTAAATGTAAGCAATCGTAGCAGAGCTGGTATCTATGCTAAAAATAATGCTGCTGCACCTCTACTTTTATTGTCCATAAAACTCTTATTGATCCCAACTTTGACCTGGTCTGTTGTACTTCCAGCAGTGCCAGACACATGCTGAGGTTTTTCCTTTCATTCATGGTTCCTTTTTTCTTCCTCAGAGAGGAAAGTGGCGGTTTAGACTCTTGAGGCTGTCCCCGGATGGTGGGCTCTGAAAAGCACTGAATTGTCTGCAGAATGTACCTTGAAGGATGTGAAATATTCTCCTCTTGTGCTGTTCTTTTTTTCTTTTAATCTCACCATCTCACTCTCTCTCTCACCAGATTGTATCAGGATAGACTGTAATCTCAGTAAGTGTCTCCTATGATTATTTACTGTACCATGATTTAGAGAACATGCTCTGTGGTATATTCATATGCCTCTATTCCCACATGAAACAGAATATACTTCATTTATTCTGCTGCACAATTCTCTTTGTTTGCTGTTATCTTCCTCACAAGCATCATTTTAAAGATAAGAACATGAATGAGACTTTACTGTGAGATGCAGTTGTACAGCTGAATATAATTGCGATCCAGTTGTCACAAAATCTACCAATTCAAATTAGACACGTTTCTCATTATTTCAATGTAATGATGCTGTAATCAAATGTAGCTATTTCTGACATACAATAGTCCGTTGTTGGGCTGCCAGTGAGTCTGTCATTCATCTGCCTGTGACTAATTTGCTCACATAGCTGATAATTGGGTACAGTTAAAGTATAACCCACAATTGTCTCTAGTGAGAAAAGCAGTGTTTCATTCTCACTTTAGAGGAAAAAACTGTTTTATTAGGGGTAATCAGACTGCAGTGACAGAGCTGAGATTAACTTAAAGGTTAGAATGAAATCAGATCAATAGATGAGTTTCAGAAAATCAATGACTTGTTTTTGCTAAAATGTTAAAACGTGCAAAAAGAGATACAGATTGTTGCAAACAATTCTTCACCTTTTTAGTAACTGTCATAAGCATGTTCTATGTTTAAGTAAATATAATCACTAGATGCCAGTTTTTATGATATATCTTTTTAATACAACTCTACTGCAATTATCCATCCCACATCTACAGATCCTGGACTAAATTTGCCACAAAATGCTGAATAAATAAATTAAAAAAATATTTAACATGAACTACCTAATACAAACACATAGGCTGAAAAATTACAATAAAGACAAGAGAATCTATGAAATATGTTTTCATGGAACAGTGGGTCTTTTAATAATTCAGCTGACCCAAAGGCAAACGAATACTAAAGTAAGATCTTCCTCTGGATTAATAGAATAGATTTACTGGTTTTTCTGTGCTCTTGTGAAATGGAGTGGTAATTCAGGTCGCACCACAGTGATGCTGGAATTTATGATGCAGATTGTTGCTCTCACCTGATAGTGAGAGACAGGCAATTTAAGTTTGGGTTCAGACTACAGCAGTGTGAGAAACAGATAAAAGCTATTGCCAATGGAGAGGTGAGCTGCTCTCTGATTTAGATCATCCTATACAGAGGAGGCTTATGAATGCTTATAAAAGTTATCACTATAATTGAGTGCCGACTGAAAGCTTGTTTCCACCCCTCATGTATGAATAATTCCTAGATACTTCAGAATAAAACCTTTCTGTGTTTGTGTTATAAAATGATTCGCAGAAAAACCCAAATATTACCCATTATTATGTATTTATAATCATGAGAGGAAGATATTAATTTAAAACAACGGTTTATGTACCCTCAAATAGATTTGACAATTAATCCTGTGTAACTGAAGAATCAATAACCTACAGTCAGTAATTCTGTCTCGTGTTAATTGTTGATCTGAGGAGCAGGTTTAACAGCTTTTACAATACTGCCTTACATAGATTTACTGCACATGTATGAACTTACTCAACTGCTCATTATATTGAATGGATTGCTTTGTCTTTCTCTGCTCAAGGTGAGTAAAATGTGTGCATTTATGTGTGTGTCTGGGTTGTTGGACAGAAATAAGGTGCCTGTTTACTATCTCAGTGACCTACCTGCATAAAAGCAATTTATATAATTTTAAATGGTTTATTGCTCTCAAAAGAAAATATACTGATTAAGCCTTACGCAAATAGCAAAGAACAATGTGTTGAATACAGTTCATTCAAATGCAGGCTGTCTATCTATTATCTTCATCAGATATCTGCCCAAGTAATTTTCCTCTCTACCAGCAGATGGCATTGTACCATCATGCATTCTCCACCGTATCTGCACTTCTCTCTGTACAAAATTAAGTGTCTTCCATATTCATTACACTATTTGTATCCTGCACCAGTGGCCTCTAAAAAAGCTTAACTGGGCACATGAGGCAATGAATGCTTTCTTAATGGTTATTCAATATTAGAAGATGTACACATATTTTAAACTGCAGAATTACCTGCTTAAATTATTGAGGCATTAATCACCGAAACAGCTCTACCATACAGTTTGCATTATATACTTATTGTGAATTTAAATACATTTGTTGTGACTACTTTAATGGATTACCTTCCAACTTGATTACAGGATCAAGAATTCAGATTTCTCAGGCAAGGTGTCTTTCAAGTGTAGCTTATTTCTGAAGGAATCTGGGAGAAAGCCCATCTGCAACAGCTGCTTGGAAGCTGTCCACAACTGGATACACAGTGGGAGGGTAATAGCTGTAAGAACAAATGTTGCTGCAGTGTTTTTGATTAATTATATGGAGTCTGGGAAATCATGATGCACGCACTTTTGAAATGAGGCATTTGTTCTACAAATTTGCTTGTTATTAACACGCAAATCCTGCAGTCAAAGTCTCAGCTCACTCACAGTGCTGACCTGTATAACTCCACCATGCCTTTGAAGTTATTATTGAAAGCATCAGTCAAATAAAACTGGGGATCAAACTGGACAATATGGGCCTTTCTTTCAAGCTACTGAAGCAAAGGCACTTTGAAAGGAGGCCCAATTTCAAAGGATTTGCGATCAGATGTCTCTACCGAATACACATATTTCACCATTTTAATACCCTCTGTAGTGTTATAGATAGATCAATAAATATAAATTTACTATGTCAATGTTAGTTAAACGTACTCAGAGACACTACTCATTATATATATTTGTTATATACATCACCTCACTTTCACATCAAATCTGCTGCAGCTATTAATACTGTTAGTTGTACAAATAATTATTGAATCATCAAGTGATTATTCCTCACAGCAGCACATGTATTCTCAAGCCATTAGCCTCAAGTAGAGATCAGGAGTAGGCTGCAGTGGGCTGCTAAGCTTCTTTCTAACGCCACACCCATGGATTTCATTCATTTTTAAACTCTATCCACAACCAGGCTGAATCATGTAACATCCCACCTCTCTACTATTGCAACCGCGCTATTGCGTTTCAATAAGGGGCCAGGATCATTGATCTCAATACCCATATACTGTAGATGCTTTTCGTTGTTATAGATGGATTAAAGTAGTGTGGTCTTAAAACTGAGGGGAGCTAAAACCGCTTGTTTCAGACAGTGTATGAATTAAGGCGCTGCACCAACATCCAGTATAAGTTAAGGAAGGATTAATTGGAACTGTGAATCATGCAAGGCTACTCTAGCAGCGTCCAAGAATAAAAATATGGAGTTGCAAATAAGCATAATAGGTCCCATTTAAACCTGCATTCTTTCAAATGGCGGCCAGGGGGGCAACTCCTCTGGTTGCCAAAAGAAGTCTGAGAAAAAAGCATTCGGCTCTCTTTATCAATGACCTGAGTAAACACTCTCTCGATGAGTTTATGGTCTCAGTTGCTGGTGTCAAGTCTTGCATAGAACATGATACCCAGTTCAGTAAACGATGCTCCCCATTACAGTCAAAAATAGAGCAGGGTATGCTTGAGTGTAGGCCTACCTTGGGATTGACAAGTCACTACAGTATGGGTTTGCAGTGTCCCTAGGTTTCATAGTTGAATCCACCCCTTGTTTATATTGTGTGGCTTCATAACTCTAACATGGCAACAGGGAAAATGCTTAGCTTGAGGCTTCACTAACCAATGGGTAACAGCACATGGAATGGCTATGTCCACCTTCAGTCTATTTATATAATAAACTTTTTTATATAAGCCTCAACTGATTAAAAACTCTGGAAGTTTTTTTTTTGTTTTTTTTTAATGTGTAAGATAATTACAGTTTAACCGGGTAGTTTCTTTGCCAAAATGCATCCCTAGAGGAACAACAGCTGAAGAGAAATGGTTCAGAAAAATAGTCGTTACTGGCTGTATCAGTACTACTATACATACTTGGTGAATATGTGTGTAGTCCACTCTCACCCCTCTCAACTCTCTTCACCACTGGTTGTGAACGGTGGCCAGACTTCAGTTCCCCCCTTGGCTTCACCCCTGAGCACACACCTGTAAATAGAAAATGTCTTTAAGTGATTTGAACCAGCATGATGGTCACTGTGTGCATGTGCACAACAACAGCAGATTCTTATGACTGCAGCAATAAGAGGAGTGCCCTGAATGTGATTTTAATACCAGAGATCCTTTTTTTTAATATGATTGGAATGTTCAATGCTACACTGGTGGTATCAAAACTTTGGGGCCTAATCTGTCCAGTTATATACTAATAATAGAAACAGGATGTGATGTGTAAAATCTTTGGAAAATCCTCTTTTAAGTATATCTTCAAGTATCTAACAAAAATCTTCTTCCTTCTCTTTCCTGCAAGAAATTTGACTTTGTTTTTCTACTTTGGTGTTATTGTGTTTGGCTTCATATGCTGACATTAGGTAGCAGGGAAGCTCCCCATGCAGAAACACAGATAAGCTGAATAGTCCATACTGTCTTGCATTCCTCTGTCACCTCTTTCATTACAGCAAATCTCATCTGTACCTCTGTTATCATGATAGTCACTTACAAGATAAACATTTCTGTTTTTTGTGTTGGACATGAATCCAGCAAGTTGTGTATTTTTCATTATCTAAGTAAATCCATCAAATATAGAGGGAGCGGGATTTGATGAGATTGATCTTTCTGGTGTGTGTAGTCAATATTCAGCAGGGTGACGGGGCAATGATGCGGTGTGCTATGAAGACACTTGATATGCAGCTCTGGACAAAGTCTCCAGTCACCATTTTATTTCCCCGAGGATGAAACAGTGAAGTGTTCGGAAACCAGTTGATGTTTTCCATTTATTGCCCTCTGTACGTCCCCTGTAATTCTCCTGCACCCTGAGCTCAATTAGACAGACAAACCCCTAAAGGCTCAGTCAGCTTAGGCATGGCCAATTAGTTTCCCAAGCGATGTCAGAACTCCTTTGAACTGCCGTGTCGGCCTGTTGCATAGGCACTGATTTGGGATGACGGTGCTGCAGTGGCAAGCTTCTGCACTGTGACCTATTTTGAAACCACTGAAAAAGACTGAGGATAGTGCAGAAATTCAGGAACTTAAAGCTCTATGTTTGAGACAGGGCTCCAGATACTGTATGGCCCAACACACATCACCCAAATGACCCTATACAGAGAAAGCACAACTGTGTCACGCAGTACATTTTAAACATTCAGATTTGAATAAGCTCTTTTGTAGTTGTTTCTTTGTCTCATTTCACATATTACTGTGTGTTGAATGAATGCAAATTATTGCTTGCTGGTTTGTGGCTTTGTGTGTGAGTGATAAGTAAATGAATGTACGCACCCTGAGAGTGCTTCTAATGTTGAGTGCTTTGTGTCGAAGGATTGTACGCTGAGCTCATGTGGTATGATTGTCACTTGATGCTTTCTTCCTCTTAGGCAAGGGACCCGAGATACTCCTTGTAGGCGAGAAGCTGAATGACAACGAGTGGCACACAGTAAAAGTGGCGCGGCGTGGGAAGAACTTGCAGCTTTCTGTAGACAACGTGACTGTGGAAGGTATAGTAGGGATAAAGTAGTTATAGTAGCAAAGGTACAGATATTGAAATGTTTTTTCACTTTAAAAAGAATGCTTCGTTCCTTAGGCCACATGACTGGTGCCCACACCCGCCTGGAGTTCAACAACATTGAGACGGGAATAATGACTGAACGGCGTTTCATCTCTGTGATGCCTTCCAATTTCATCGGCCATCTGCAAGCTCTCTCCTTCAATGGGATGCTCTATTTGGACCAGTGCAAGAACGGAGACATCTCCTACTGCGAGCTGAATGCTCGATTTGGCATGAGGCACATTGTTGCCAATCCTGTAACTTTTCTAACACAAGCCAGCTACTTGGCCTTTTCCACTTTACAGGCCTATGCTTCCATGCACCTTTTCTTCCAGTTCAAGACCACTAGCCCCGATGGCCTGATCCTTTACAACTCTGGAGATGGAAGTGACTTCATCGTGGTGGAGCTAGTCAAAGGGTAAGTACTCAAATCTAATATGCGTTCAGGCCTGTGATGAAGAAATATAAAACAGGCAAGAATGGAATTTATTTTTTATGTACTGTATTTCAACCAAACCGCATTTGTCTTGGAAAAATAAAGCATGAACAGGAGCTTTTCTTATTTCCTGGGCTCAAAATTACCTAATCATAATTCATATCTTGAATCCATCAGCCTGCAGCACTACAGAGCAACACCAAGTGGCTTTAAAATCATTTGTTCATTATAAATGATTGTGTTAAAGGGAGACAAGCACAAGTTCAAAAAGCCACAATCATTCCCATACTCAAGCTCAAGTTTGGCATTTTGACACCATCACAAATATGTTTCAGATGTTTTATTCATCGTAAATAATTTTTGTTGCAGAAAGAATCGCAGGAAATGGTTGTTAAAACAGAACAAGCAAAGCAACAATTGTATCTTCCCACTGTCAGACCTTGCACAGACTTTCTCCCAGTAAGCAATTAGTCAGCGGGAAGCCTTGTTCAGCTCTGGAGCCTGCAGCAGAAGCTCAGGCAGACAACACAGACAAAAAATGGTTTCCAACACTTCTGTCATAGTTTTCTGGCTGCTCAATGTTATGTGTGAAGTGTAGCAGCTTATTCACGGATGTTGCTTTACTTTGATTTAAACAAGATGTCGTTTTTGACAGCGCACCGTCTAATGATTAAATTTAATGTCAACATATTGGTGTGCCTAAAGCATTACCTTCTGTGTTTACACAAATTCACTTATTTATTTGAACATAAAGAAAATACTTGAATGTATTTGAGCTTGAGCCCCAGCAGTAATAGGATCACAAAACAGATTGGGAGACAGGAGTGTGCACAGCTGCATGGCCATGCATGACATCGGAATAATTTGAACCATGCTTTAATTGTATAAAAGTCACACACACACACATACAGTGTTCTTGAATTATTTATTCGCTTTGTGCATAAAGGTGGTATTGTTAAGTTGTTGATGACATATGGTATGTGGAGAAATAATTATAGATAAGAGATAGTGTTTGTAAGCATTTGCGTTGTCATGCAGGTACATCCATTACGTTTTTGACTTGGGCAATGGGCCATCACTAATGAAGGGAAACTCTGACAAGCCACTAAATGACAACCAGTGGCACAATGTGGTGATTTCCCGTGACAGCAACAATGTGCACATCCTCAAGATTGATTCCCGCACTGTCACCCAACACGCCAATGGAGCCCGCAACCTGGATTTGAAAGGTATCTTGGAAAACACAGTCAATACTTGCTGCAAGTAGTAAAACAGGAAGTTAAATATTCATGTTTGTCAAATCAGATTCGGAATTTTGAAAAATGATATGTGCACATTTGCTCTGAAATTCCCATTTTACTGCAAAGTGTGCACATGTGTAAAACATGCCATTTTAGGAGTGGTTGAATACATGCACCAGCAAGCACTTGGATATAGCAAATTAAGTCAGTTTTTCTAGCAGGATTTCCTCCTGATCAATTCCTGTATCTTAAAGGGGAGCTGTACATTGGAGGTGTTGGGAAGAGCATGTACAGCAGCTTGCCAAGGCTAATAGCATCCCGGGAAGGATACAAGGGCTGCCTGGCATCTGTGGACTTGAATGGAAGACTCCCTGACCTCCTAGCAGATGCCTTACACAAGGTGGGGGAGGTGGAGCACGGCTGTGGAGGTGAGGACATATGAAACACCTGTGAATCATTCGGTATTCTGATTTCGTTGTACTTCACAGTTGTTACTGATGAAACGAGGGGAACTGGTAGCTGAAAATTAATTGCACTTCATTTGTTATGACATGAAATAGTTTTGCTGAATCCTTCACATCCTTATGATTGGCCAGTGTTTTTATTATTTCTTCTATACAATCTAACATGTAATATTATCATGCAGCAGTCAAAGCAGTCAGCTGCTTTTATTGACCTCTAACAAGAAAGCACTCAGCAGCGTGAACAGTTCTGCCAAGGCGAAATAGTCACAAATAATCTCAAATAAGGAGCCATTACTTAACAAACACTGCCCTGGATATGACATAATAGTAACATACTGTATGTGTACTCGAACTTTGTTGGCGACACTTGGGGAAGGTCAGGCATTTGTCTCTGTCAGTTGTGCACCATTTATTAGTTACTGGTGAGGAGATTTAGTCAGTGGAAAATGATTGTGGCCCAGTGGTGAATTTAGGTTGAACACAAAGGATTAAAAGTTATTAATCTTTCTGCACTGTAAAAGAGAAAAAGCAGAGAAAACTCAAAATATACTCCATACATTTTTTACTTTTCTCAACTTTGAACTGTTCTTATTGATTTTAGTAAGATTTAAACATTTAGACAAAAGTTCTGGCAACTTGAATTTTCTTGTTCGCCTAATTGCAATAGCAATAAAATTCTGGCTTCAATAGCATGTATTTCTACCTTCAAAAAACACAGAAATTCTTGTTGAGTAAACAACAACAACAATAGGAAAAAAAAAGTATGCTCCTGGTTGCAAACTAGGGACCTTCCGCATGTTAAGCAAGCTGTATTTGAGGAATGCTGAATAAAATGAAGAGGACACAGCTGAAAGTTGGTGGAAACATTTTTTATTCTGCATAACATAATGTAGTTTTGAACAGTTAAAGTACATGCTGTCTGGCCTCAAGTACAACACGACTAAATTAAACATATGTGTGTTGTTGAATGAATTCTTGAATGTAGTTCAAGTCCTGCTGAGCTTTGACTGCTTTAGAAAATTAATTCAAATAAAATTCATTGTCACATCTTTAGCATTCAAGTTCCCTTAGCCTTTGTTCGCAAGGCGTGCATATTCTGTTGGCTTGTGACAATTCTGAAACTGAAACCTCTGCAGTATTACGTTGCGGTTTCATCTTCCCATACTGTGACACCCAAATGGAGTTGTTAATTAGTAGTTAAAGCATGTTAGTGTGGTGAAAGCTGTAATCTTTGCAGATTGTTCACATAACAATTAAACTGGAAATATGGAGTTTATTTTTTGTTCATGGTGCAATCATGACCAAGTGATCAGGCCTATGGTAAAAAGATTGATTCCCTGTTTTTTGTTATATCTTCCCTCTCAAGAAATATCGAGGTATCAACAAAAACTGTGGCTAAACAATCGAGGTATTAACTTAACTTGACCGTGGTTTAGAGAATTGTCACACTCCTAATATCCATTCAAGTAAATTTTCAGTGATCAAGTGAAACATCAGTGTTGTGGAAACTAATAATGCCACAAATTTGTTTTTCAAAGCCAAAGAGGGTCTGCATACTGAAAACTAAAATGTGTGTGGAAGTGTATCCATAGATTTCAGTTTCATATGAGTGCTAACCACAGTGCACAAGACCAGTTAAAACTTGTACATCCACTCAAGTTTTACTAACAATCAGTTCAGCTGGGCGCTGCTCAGACAAGTGCAAAGCACATGCGCATACTCTCACAAGGAGGCGCACATGCATGATGCCGTTATCGACAGAAAATTAGTCTTCTGTAGTTGTAGCTCAGAAATCCTGACAAGCTTTTGCTTGTTGCCATTGGCAACAAGCAAAACGCCAGTGAGGTCTTTATTTTTGAGTCAGATAAATTTGAAAACTTTACTGAGATCAACAATTGGTAGTTGTCATTTTTACAGTGTGTTAAGAATGTGATTTTGAACAGTATATTCTGAGTCAAACTACTTATACTGGACTGACTTTGGTGCTAGAAAATGTGGCTTAGTGGAGCAAAAGAATAAAGATGGTCACAGTGACACAAACATACACAAATAAAGTTGACAAAATTGCCTTCAATCTGTTGTGTAATTAATGGGAATGTGCACTTTGCTATGTGCTATTAATTGCTATGTTAATTCATAAATCAAATAACAATAAACACCTGGTGGCAGGCAAGAAACATTGATGTTTTCTCCAATATTTCCTTGACTTGAGCCAAGAGTCTATAGTTCCCCTTATAGTAGTTGCCTCAAGATCAAGCAGCCTTAGGGAACGTACACACTACATGCCTTAGTGCTTAGTGCTAACTGGTTATGGTCCTAAAGTGACCTACATTTGTAAAAGAATAATTAGAAAGACATCACATTCAGCATGCTGTTGTACAGAAGTAAACACTGAGGCCAGTGAGGTCACCTGATGTTCAGCAGAACCAGCAAAGTCATGAGCAGATGGCTACAAGGACAAGGAGAAGGAGAAAAATAGACTTTTTACTTATGGCTTTTTGTGGAGTTATGGCTGCTGCTATATGGAAGTGGGCAAAATCAAACTGGCTTACCACAACTTCGCTACATTTGCTGCATTTTATTTATTCCGGTTGGTTACAATTGACGATGTGTGAATAAAGTGGGGGAGAAAAAAACACCTGGTAAATCTGCTGTAAACACCCTGCAGGTCCCAGCACCACCTGCACAGAGGACTCCTGCCACCACCAGGGAGTGTGTCTGCAGCTGTGGGAGGGCTTCTCCTGTGACTGCACCATGACCACCTACGGGGGGCCTTTCTGCAGTGACCGTAAGTGCAGCTGTATTACACCTGACAGGGAAAAGTCTAGTTGAGATTTTAATTGAGATGATACTGATCAGATCTTAGAATCAAATAACTGGTCAACAATCCAGTAAGAAAATGATTTATCTTAAAAAGAACAACCAATAGTATTTTTATGGAGACATTGGATTTTAGAGCTTTAAAGAGATGACAGTAAGTAGTATTTTTTAAATAAAAGTGAAAGAAATTGGGCAAAATCAAGCTTTTACGATTAATAATGATATTCATTGTGGCCTATATAGATTTTTTTAAATGAAATGAAATGAAACCAGTTGCTCTCTCTGAGGTAGTAAATCAAACTGAAGACTCATGGGATGTTTTGAAAATTATTGATGGTGAGTCAAGGTGCAAACACTATTCAACTAGTGATTTAAAAACAACAACAATAATAATGAGCATTAATGAGCAAACTTTCACTGTATATTGTGACTATTAAGCCAATCATAATAACAAACTATTATTCCTATTATTCAAAAAATGTTTAAATATGAAAATTTGCATATATTGTGTCTACATTTGAATGGTAATGTATTATATTTCTAACTCAGTGAATTGATTGTGCTCTAATTGCACATAACAATGTCATAGCACCACATTTCAAAGAGTTCTCATTTGATTGCTGCTCTTACTATAAAGGGCCCTCAATGTCCAATATAATAGAGCCGACTTTTACCAGAAGCCCCTCATAGTTGTAATAGAAAAAGATTAACATTAAGCTCATTGGTCTAGTCTTGGTTAGTCAGGCTTCATTTGCTGCAGAGCCGTTTAGTATAACAACGAATTGTCTGTGGTAATCATTATTCAAATACACTGTTATTCGTTGTTTAAGCAACTCTAAGAGGATGGCTATTGGAGGATAAGTTGTAATAACAGTGAGTGTAAGAAAGTCAAAGATGTAAAGGGAATCTTAACATTTTATAAAAATACATCTCATCTTTGATCATTGTAAGCACACATTTTTTGGCTGTTTACACAGACTGTGGTTTTGAGTAACAGTCTAAGTAGAGAGCTTAGCTACTTTATACACTAAATAAGCTATTTTCTTGAGTACTTACTGGTTATCTGCTATAATTTAATGTCAGATAGCTGCCTTCTTCCACCATTTATTTCAGCTGGTTGTCTCATTAATCAGTTTGTTTCAAGTGTTACGAACACACGGCCAAATGCACTTGCCGACATAACCTATCGATCTAACCTGAAAATCAATAGTTTGTCCTCTGTAGTCTTTATCTTTTACATCTCTTACTGTCCCCAAATTGAGCAACTGCGCAACTGTTTTTTGTTTTTGTTGTTGTTATTTTTGGTTTTTGGTTTTCCTACCGCACAGAGCAGGATATATGCCCTAGTTTACAGTTGTTTTTGTGAAATAATAAATAATAACTTCATTTTAAATAATACATTGTAGTCTGTGTAAATACCTGCTTCAGCATGTCTTATTGGGACTTTAAAAATGACAGCTTATTATGTCTTTTAAATTTGTTCTGCCATAACTAGACATTTCGTTTGAACGGGCAGGAATTAATTTTTTAATAAAGGTGTGGATTTGACCTTCATCATACAACTTGGTAATTTGATACAGCAAGTTAAACATTTCTTGTATTTTCCCATGTCTTGGATGGTTTTGGTGTATTTATTTTAGTGCCACTGGAGTGTCTCTAAAGAGTGGGCTTTTTTTGTTCACTTGTTGTCATCACTAAGAACTGTAGACATTTATGCTTATTTCTTTTCCACACAAATAATAATTCTAGTCAGCTGTGGCTTTTCAAAGTAAACAGCATGTCCTCTTACATAAGCAACAAAAAAAAAAAAAACATTATC
>VUQI01028600.1:0-20786 GCA_015106735.1 Paratilapia polleni | reverse complement strand
TCCTCTTACAAAAAAAAAAAAAAAAAAAAAAACATTATCACTACCACAAGTTCAAACGACACATAATAAAACTCCTCCCAGCATCTTATAGAAACCATCTCTCCTGGAATTTCAATATTTTCTGTAATTGCAGTTTGTCTGATGCACATCACATCATCTAAGCTGGAATTTCAAATGACTGCCTGCGGCTAAATTTTCACACCATCTTTCTTCAAGTGTTGCAGACATGAATGTATTTACAGTAATATTTGGTAGCCTGAAACAGAGGCAAGCGCTCCCTGATCTAGCTGTTGGATGCGTCAGTATGATTCTGTGAGTGTGTTTTGATTTTTAGACAGAAGCTGCCAACAGAAAGTGTTTCAAATCTTTCATTTCTCTATCCCACAAATTTTCTGTGTTCACTTACCTGAAATGTATTCCTGAAGTTGTAAAAGACCCGAAAGACACAGTTTTAAACAAAAATAACATTTTCAACAACAACAACAAAAAAAAAAAAAATTCATTGCAGTGTTTTTGGTTTTCATCTAGCAGTGTTCAGGGAGGGCTCTCAATCATGCGGGTGGTAAATGGCATCGCTGGCCAGTATCAAAGGTCAAACCAATACATCAGTCCAACTCTGAGGAAATAACAAGCCTCATACCTCACACTGAGCCATCATTGAAGTCATTAAAACAAATGGAAATGTAACTATAATGTGAATACACAAACAAACACGTAGGCAGAACGGTGTTTTGTAATCATCAGTATTAAATGATAAAGCCTGTCTCATCCAAACTACAATCTGCTGCTTTGTTTATATCACCATCATTAAAGCCAAATCTACTCCTCCCACCTTTGTCTGCTGCATCTGTGCACCAGCCCAGAAGGTCAGCTAGATAGGTTTCCAAGAAACAAGCATTAAAGAGAAAGGCGAGTGGTGTGCTTTACTGATCAGATTCTTTCATCATGGATTCATAAGAGTTGGAGAAGTCTGGAAACTTGTCAAACAACTCGTATTCCTTAGTTAGTTTGTGCCTCAGTACATTGATATTCATATAAAGGAAGTAATTTACCAAATCTGCTATAAACATCTGGGCTAATTATCTCTAGGTCATTGTTTTATCACCAAAACCACTTAGAATGATGCTCTGTGCTCAATTTTTAGCACTTCTTTCTGTAAACATATGGAGTGTGTAATTATTGGTTAACCTCTGCAGTTGCAGATAATTGTTTTGGCATATTCATTACCTCTGTGTGTGTGTGTGTGTGTGTGTGTGTGTGTGTGTGTGTGTGTGTGTGCGCATGTGCATGGAGACAGAGCGCTTGTAAACGTGCAATCTACGTGAACATGTGTATTTTCAGCAAGTTCTAATCTTAAGAAAATTCGAGTACTATTCCTGTAATAACAAACACAGAACAAAAATTTTTATTTAATTTTCATTTAGCCCATAAAAAATCAACTGCAACCATGGTGATAAATGTATGACATGACATCAATAATACAATGTTAAATTGCACAACGGGCAACCAATTTATTTGAACTAAATGTGGCACAACCCTTCCTGCATCTTTTTCTCTAATCGCCTTCTCTGTCCTCCTACATCCTCAAAGCCATGTCAGCTGACATACAATAAGCATCCCACACACTGAACTAACACATGAAATTCCACCTGACATGGCTGTTACGTAGTCATAGTACTAAAGGTGGAATCCACCTTTGTGTTAATTTGTAAATCAGCATTTCCCTGGAATTGTTTGATTCCTGTGGACAAAAGGCAGACAGTAGATTGAGCTTCCAGGGGTGCAGGCAAGGTACAGTAATGCTGCAGTAGACAGCAGCTGTCTTCATTTCCAATTGCACATGCCAGCTAGCAAGCATTGTTTTTTAGCATTCATTTTAAATGTGTCCAAAATATAATGCATTTCCTCAAAAATGCAAAACTGCAAGACTTATAGAAAGACTTTAGATAGCCCAAATACAATTTGCAAGTGCAGCTTTAAGATGAAACATGCTGTTTTTTACATTTCTCTATTCAAGTACAAATATAAAAAATCTTTTTAAATGGTCAAATAGTTTTAGTTACATAGCCAGTTTCGGAAACACGAATGGTTATTTTTATATAATTTTATTTCAAACATTTGAGCAAAGAGTGAAAAAGGGGAAATGTCCTCTTTTATAATGCACTCTAAAGTGCAACAAAACTGGAACTTTAACTGCTCAATCAAATCCTATTTTCCCTTTGACCTTCATTTCAGGTGGAGTCATTCTCGATTATGAGTGTGTCCCAAAGGCCACAAGGATAATCCAGGATAGAGGTTCAGACTTAATCTTGCGCTCCGGGACAGAGGCTCAAGAAAACATATTGCTGTTCGTAACATGGTGACCTACCAGGAATAGACTTTTGAAACACTACAAAGTCTGGAGTATTTAAAGTCAATGGTCTGGACTAGCGTGGGATCAAGGACCATACAGTATCTCTTAGAAACTTGACCTCTGTGCCTTTTGTCAACTCTGTGAGAAACATACACATTTTATCGCCAACATATTAATCAGGCTGCAATTTGAAAATGCAAGGCTTTCATTTACACGTTAGTTGTTTGAAAAGATTTAATAATTACATAATAATTCGTTCCATTCAGTCTTAAATTCTAAAGTGAAACTGACCATGCTAACTTGCTACACAGAGTTGTGTAGTTATGTATATTTCACATCAATTTAAGTATTTCAGATCAGGAATTTTTTCCAATTAAGAAACCATATTGTGTTTAAGTGAGAAGGTAGTGGAGGTGGAAGCAGATATCTGCCACAGCACCATTCATTTCACAGTTACAATTACTCAGACATCAGTACGGTTCATGCAGACTTGATGGCAGTCTGCATAAAAAAAAAAAAAATAATAATTTAAATTGTTCAAGCTGCGCACCGTTGTTATATAACATTACATGTCGGGAAAGATTGGCCCTGTATATTTGACAGAACTTGAATGCAGAAGTTTGTGAAAGAAGTCCTTCCAGTGATTCTCTGCAATTACCTTGAGTGGGTCAAGTCCAAGTCAAATGACATAATGACCATTGTACAATGTCTTGCACTTACCAGCTGCATACAGAAATTAATAATATTCAATGCAGTGTTGGTGTAGAGCTATTTATTATGATGATGTGTCTGTGTCCTTGGGACAGATGTCTGCCCATACAGGGTTTTACCGTTTGTTTCTTAGTTCACCATAGTAACACATACTGATAGGTGACTGTGTGTGCCCATCTGCATTAGGGGGTCCTCTGGGTTCTCAAAACATGAAATTCTTAGAAGATTCTTCCTCCAACTAGGAAGTAGCTAAAAACTGAACCTCAGTCAGTGAAAGTTATACTCACAGATAGTTTTGCTTAAAGCCACATCTTTAGGGTGCTGGTTTAGTACACTGGTTGAGCAGGTGCGCATAAGCTACGAGGCCAAATGCAGCAGCCAGGGTTTCATTCCAACTCAGGGCTCTTTGCTGTGTGATTTTTCCCTACTTTCCTGTCTCCTCTTCACTGTCACTATCTAATAAAGGCTTAAAAGGCCTATAAAAATAATGTTTAAAAAAGCCACATCTTTAGAGGTAGTCTTTTACCTTTGGAAAATGTTTCCTTCATCATCATGATTTCGAGCATTGCAACAGGATTTTAGAGTCATTTAGAAACCAAATTAAAATGTACTCCACACGCACAAAAAAAAAAAATACCTGATTTAAATGTGACCACAGTTCCCTTCGAGGTTATCTCCTCATGCATGTCTAGAGAACTTCCAGCGCAGCTGTGATTTTTAGATCATTCCCTGGAAGTCTCATTCGAAACCACTTGCACTATTTCACCATGGAACTCAAATTTCCATGGAGAGCAAATGTGGACATCTGTGTCAAACCAACCCAGCTTTCATGCTGAGGATCATAACTGGTAAGGAGAGCTGGACCTTGGTTGTAGATCCCAGTGACATACAGTGGAAGAGTCCGTAGTATCCAAGCCCAAAGAAGGTGTTCTACTGTAATGTTCTGAGACCTATAAGGGAGAACATTTGGCACAAACCACCTGGACTAATTAGTACTAAATCTTCACTCACTACCCACCGTAATAAGTTTTCTGGATGGGATGGTTTGGTTGAACAATTCATAATAATTTTAACATAACACAATTCCCTATTAGCCATGCATGATTGATTTTTCCATATAAAAATTACGTACTCTTAAGCACCATCTTTGGATTTTTTTTTTTTCATTAGTAGGCACTTGCCTTTGCTAGCTTTGTTCAAGTTAGGGAGTCTATAACATAAAATATTATTTTTGACAGATCTCTGCTCTGCGTGAGTAATGTCTAAACCCTGAGCTTCAGGCTGCTGGCATAGCTCCCTACAGCTATATTAAAGAGGCAGGAAAGCTTAAACATTGTGTAATTGACTGGCAGAGCTTACGGTGTCATAAAGGTTAACCTGTGATTTACAGGAAGCATTGCTTTAATCTTTGTAATTCTTTTCTAAAATAAAAATCATGGAAATTTCATCCTCCAGTGAAATATATCAAAGGTCAATGTCTGACCACTCAACACATTTTTACAGCTTTTTAGCCTTTTAGGCATGGCTGGAAAACTTTTGACATTTACATAGATGTGAAAAGAAGTCAAGTACCTGAGGGAGTAATGCCCCCTTTAACTGATTTTGGTTTATGTCCTTGCAGTTTCTCACATTAAAAACATCTTTGTTGTCGTATGTGTTATACTTCAACGGTTTTCTCTCAAGGGCAGCAATATGACACAGGACGTTTTTACAAATAGTAAAAGCACTAATAAGTATGATTAATTACTAATCACTTCCTATTCCTATTTATCACAATGTTACCAATTTTTTGAAAAGAGCTGTTAGTGAACAGACATGATTAAATTTTCAGTCTAATCAGCGATGTTTGATAGCACACTATTTTGAGGCTCATAGTGACACTGACACAGTGACTCATACTGTTTACTAAGCTGTCAAAAAACTAAAGTAATTGCATGTGTAAACAAAAATGTCTATCTTTGATAAATAGCAATAGCATGGTATATGGCACACAAGGGGCTCTATTTAAATAGCCTGTTTCCTCCAATTTACTAAATTGAGATCATCATATTTACTATTTGTGTTTGGTATTTTAACTTTTCAAACACCAAACAGGTTCAGGGGACACCAAATCAGATCTCATCTGTTTGAAATGTCCTTTCCCTCAAATGTCAGACGATGGCATTAAAAGAAATATAAAAGGACTAAATGATTACTAAATTAAATTAAATATAAAGTGAAGTCATATGAAAAACGAACATTTCACATCTGATTTCCTAAATAGATTAACAACCAGAGAAATGCATGTAAAAAAAAATGAACCTAGCCTGAACTTTTCACCTGGAAGTTAGAATTAGTTTTCACCCTTCCTTCTTGAAATTTTGTCAGATAACTTTAGCTGTAGTCCAGCTAGCTCTCTGTTAAGGATGGTCATGATGTTTGCACTTTTGCATTTACTCATTTAATTATACAATATATTATGTGAGTGTTTTTTAAGACACATATTCTCATGTGTTTTTACCTGCACCTGGTAATATGTAATGTGCTACTATTGCCAGAAGACTGCAGTAAGGCACCTTTGCCATCCACAGTTAAACAACAAGATTAAAAGAAGAACTCGTCAGGGTCCCGTCATGGTACTGAGTTGATAGTTTGCTGGTGCAACACGAAGCTTTGTAGACCCACATCTACATATTGTAGCTCTCTACTGCCTCCTCTAGCAGTGTCATAACATCTGGAACAGCTGATAAAGGACGCTCTAGCTTGTTCGGGTTTGTGCTGTTGTTCCACCTTTAGCGTTTCTTCTGCCAAGGATAACATTGAAATCATAATAGGCAAAGAACTTCTTTGTAGTGAAGAAATCCAGACAATTTCCTCTCCATGGTGATCTACACTGAGGTTCCTTTTCTTATTTAAGCTAACTTTTCACCCAGTTGCCAGTCAGCCACACAGAGGTTGCACTCAATTGGCTTGATAAAGGACTGTATGAAAATGTATCTCCATAGGCTTTGTGCTGGTTGAATTGACATTCTTCTCTCTGTGTAACCTAAGAGCTACACAAATGGGCACAAAGGTGGGGCTATAAATCCAGCTTTAGTAAGGCCCCAGTCATACAGGCCTAGAGACCAGTCACTGACCCTCTGGCAACTGCAGGTCGCTGGGGGAAAATGTGTATTCCCCTAACAGCTGATGAGTGGTTGCTGGAGGGTGCTTGGTCTTGCTAGGTGAAATTGGTCGCAAAGAGGTATACGTTGCTGCACCGACCGAAAACCTCCTTGCTTTGGTCGATAGCAGATTGCTGCGGTTTACTTGTCTGGAACACTCTCCAACGACTCGCTGAGCAGTAGTGAAACTTGAAAAAGTGTGACGCTAACCAGACATGGATAGTTCAAAGTAAAAGTTGTGCCTAACTGCTGTAAATAAAAGGTGCAACTTTTACTTTGAAGGCAAACGGTCTCTGTTTCCAGTTTGTGTCACACTTTTCACAGTTTCACTACTACTTAGCGAGTAGTTAGCGAGTGTTCCAGATAAGTTGGCATTTTTCTACAGGCGACCGCGGCAATCTGCTAGCAACCAAAGCAATCGCAAGGAGTAGTCACATGGAGTTTTTGGCGCAGTACCCTTTTTGTGACCAATTAAACCTAGCAACAGCCAGCAGCTTCCAGCAACCACTCGCCAACTGGTCACATTTTTCACTAGCAACTGAAGGTTGCCAGCCATTGTTGTCTCATTATAGTAAGCCATTCGTTTTTTATTGTCATTCACATTAAAGCTCTATTCAATGTGTTTGATGCTCTTCTAAAAGCAAAGTAGGTGTTGATTCATAGTGGGATCAATAGCACTAGTAACCCATTAACACAACTCTGAGTGATTTGATTCAGTCTTTTTATAAAACATTGAAAACTTAGATATGGTGGAAGTCCTAGTACACAGTACATTTAAAATTACAATTACAATCAATGTATCAGTGTATAAAGTATTCCTTACAGCACATTTTTGGCACTTGGTACTATATTTGCCTGTCTGTTGTGCAGCTGTGGGGAAAAGGTCCACTTTTATTTTTTTTTCTTTTCACAATGACCTATGAAAAATTTATTTCAGATGCTTCCAGCAATCTGTCCAAAATGTGATGCAGCATGAGAAAAGCCAGCCAAAGATGCAGACTGAGAGTCCCAGCTGCGCACAAAAACAGCCAAGCAGTGACACAGTGAAGAACAACTGGACTTCAGTATTTCCAATGTTCATCTTAACTTAACCGTCTGCAAATATCTCTTAAAACTATGCCCAAAAAATGTAGTTTACAGTTTCTGATGCATAAACTGCAAATAAACAACACACTATTTGGCCCCAAATCCTCATCCAGCAAACCTCTCGGCTGTGAGGGGAAAACCCCCACTCAGCACAGCCACACACGCCTATCACCACCTGGCCCATCTGCCCCTGTAGGGATGCGGGCAACTTTTCTGTTTTTAGCCTGTGGTCATAACACTGTGTGGATTGTGATTGAGCAACGGTTTCTTGTAAACCTAGTGAAGATTTTATCTGAAATTTAATCCTCTACAAATGTACTACAAGTGAGCATTTATCTACAGCGCTTAACAAATTTATTAGACCACCACCCAGTGCAAGGTTTATGCCACAATTAACAGTACTGGTAATTACCGAAATCATTTTTGATGTTTTCTGTAATGGTTAACCCACCAGTATGCGCAAGCTCTTTAATCAAAATGACATTTTTAATGCTTAAATATAATTATTGTTGTTATCCATGAATTTTCGAAAAAATAGTAAAGCGCATTATTATTTTTTAATTAAGATGCCAAATTACAGTTATTACCTTGCATTCCTGAACAGAAAAATTCATTTTAGTGGTTGAATGTTATGCTTGATTAATTTCTCAGAGAAGTCCAGTGTGTCGGCTCAAATTTGGGTCTAAAAAATGTGAATTCAGTTTGAAATTCCTCACTCCTGTTTAAAATGGTAAAAAACTGAGAACTCACTGAAAAGCAAAGAGTCGGCATTAAGCACTTCGTGAAGCTGGATGGTCTTTCTCATTTTTATGACAGGGGGTCTAATAAATTTGTTAAGCACTATATTTGCATCGTTACTAAACCACAGTAATTCAAATAACGGGCACAGTTTGACATCTTTAAAACTTCATAGAAAATAAACAAAGATAGATAAATGAAATCTGGCTTTTGCATGTTGATCTAGAAGTTTTGTAATTTTGGGAAATATAATAAGTAAAAAATGAAATTTTGGACTTTAGTTGGGTTTTTGTATGCTGAAGTAGCCCGCAGGGATCTATGCTATGTATCTTTGCATATTGTAATGACGTCAGTAATTGATATTTATGAATATTTTTATTCATAAGAAGTTAACTATCATACTAATATATAGTTTTACCTGAGTAGATCCATAAAAAGTAATCTTGAGTAATGGCACTTTTTGTGTCAACTTTTTGGGTGACATCGTGTAGGATATGTTTTTTTTTTTTTACTTTTTCAAGGTGTAGCTCTGGGCACATCAACGTCTATCTATTGACCAGTAGCTTCCATACTTTGGCCCAGACTGAAATACCTTGCCAAGAGTTGAATGGATTTACATAAAATTTACATTCATAGTCAACTTTGGTCATGGCTTGACTTTCATCTTTCATGAGGTCAAAATGTCTGTTTTATCCGCTTCTTTGCTCCAACACTTAATCTGTCTTATAGCTTGGTTTTCATTCAATAATTCAATCACAGGCTCACATAGCAGCTAGTGAGGCTTTATACTTGGAGGGTTTATACGTTCAGAGTGTAGACTGAAGTGCATTAAGGCAGGTACTTACGCTGCAAACAGTGTAAGTACCTGCCTTAATGCTCTCATTAGTCTCAAGAATTTACATCATCAGCAATCAGTAATTCTTTCTTCACAAATAATCCTGCTCATCATTTAAAGCGACTAGACATTGCTTCTCTGACCTCTTGCAACCTCTGGGTAAAGTGTCATGGATCAGGATAATTTAATGCAAGCTGATAGCTCATTAGAATGCAAACAGAAACAGGCTGTGCTAAGCTATGTTTGACAGATTGGAAAATACAAGCCACACTGCCAGTTTTGCTCAGATATGCGACAGGTTATTTCATGATTAGTCATGGTCTCTTATGACTCACCCTGCAAACACTGACTGCTGGAGAGGGAGTTCAATCTTCTGCCAATGTCACACTGACTAACAGAGTTAGGAGAAATATCCAAACCTCTATAACACATACTTCACTCACTCTGTCTACCAAGGAGTTCAAACCACAGTTACATTGTTTGAGATTGGAAGTTACAGGAGGCAATCTAGCATCGCTCTGCAACCACTGTTTGAGTTTCACAACAACAGGTGGCCATTCTTGCGTGAGTTGTACTTTCATACCTTTTATGAGTTATGATGGCTTTTGTCAGTATTATGTTCTAGTGTGTGTGTTGTATTAGCTTGTTGGGAATTTCAGCATATCTAAAATGTGGTGTTGTGTAACTTCACTTTTAAAACTAACTTTTTATATTACATAATTATTGCTACATTACTGTTGCATTACAGCAGTACATACTGAGAAAAGTAACTTGTTAGAGTACTTTTGCATAACATACCTATGAATTTAGCTTGTGCATGTTGGTTATATTGTGCAGAGGGTGAGCATCCTACTGTACATTGATTATACTTCATTGCAAAGTGAGCTGATACTGTTAACATTTCCTCATAACCAGAAACAAGCTTGGTAATTCATTGTCCTACAAAGCGGGCCACCAGTGTGCTGGAGCTGTACTTAGTTTGCAGTTGCCTCTTTAAAATGTGCAGTAGAGCCCCTCAGCATCTGACAGACACTTATTGTCACCCAGGCACAAAATAATGCAAATACTTCCACAATGTAATGGGGCTTTCAGTCATCTCGAAAGCTGACCTTAATATGCTAGGTGTCACAACCATAGAATTGGATACATTCCACTAGAGCAAAGTGTCAGAGGGAGACTAAAACATTGTGACTGCATCCGGGATTTTCTTTTTTTCTTCTTCTTCTTCTTTTGTGGTGACAAAAGTAACAGGGAAAATGCAGTAACATTTTAACAGCAACAGGTTGCTTACTTGAAAAAGTAATTCATTACAACAACAAAAATGACTTCAGTACTCTAACACACTACTGTGTAGCATGATACACGCTACTATGATGTTTGTGTATATCAAAAAATAAAAATGATAGGGTAAATAGCAATTAGGGTTGTCAAAATAATCTATACTCAAAACTGTATTTGCCCCCCCACTAGCAGCTGAAATAGTTTATGTTCACGACACTTTATGAGGAATTTTGAGAGGTCAGGAAAGCTCCCGTTTCAACAATACTGAAGTATTAAACAGTTATCATAAAACCTGACCGGTGCACACGTTAACATTAGCAGTTTAACTATTAGCATTTACCTGTTAGCCATCTGTTATCATTAAGGTAGTGGCTAGCAGCTATAATAATAATAATAATAAAGGGATAACATTAATGTGGGACCTAGGCAGCAAACGTTATCAGTCATGCTCATGTGTAATGTTAATAGACTGGATAATCGTACATTCCTGTCTTCAACCGGGCCTTGCAAACGGTGCCACCCACACAAGGCTACAAAAACTGAGAGGTGCACAACCAGCCGAAACAAAACCAAAGCGGATGTGACTTCACCTTTGGCGTGCACCACAGTTCGCGAGGACGATAACAGTGGGTACAAAGGGCCCATCAGACTTCTTCTTGCAGCAACAGGAGCTGCCCCCTACTGGTCATTAAAAAGAATGCAGTTATAGGGCACTTCAGCTTTGGCTTTACAAAGACCTGGAGGCTATGTCCATCTTCTGAATACATTCTATTCATGCTTTCCTTAAATCACATCAGTAACAGGAATTGCTCAGCTTTCTACAATTCATATCATGACAAGGTTTAAAGTCTTTCCCCAGTTAGAAGATACAGTAGTTGTGTTTTTATATACCCAGTCATAACTAGCATTTAGTCCACCCCTAAATATTTATAAACCAACAAATGATTTTCCTTGTTATTAGATTCTCATTGTTTGGTATAAAATTCAACTTTGAAGTCACAGGAATAGCCCAACTGCATTACAATCACCTGTAAATAAAATACACTGATCCATCCTCAGTGTTGTTTGACTCACCCGAGATTTATTCAGTAATACTGAAATTCTTCACCTTGGAGAATTCATTCATACCAAACAGATGTTTTATAGCCATGAAACCAATACATACTGAGTGAAAGCATTCATTAAAGGATTATTTTGTGACTGTAATTTGAGCATCATCTTCTCACACTGTATTAAATGCTTGCTTTGTTAAAAGTAACTGAATCTATTCTTTAGTGCAACTCGACTTATTGTCATCATCCTCCACAGCTCCTTCAAGCAGAAAAGACTTAGTTAAAGATAGAGCTTTGCTAATTACCAGGTAGCGCTTGTGGATTTAAATACAGAGTGCTATTCAATCACCTCCTGTCCAAATTAAAACATGTAAAATCACCATTGCTGCGCTTTAAATAGGTTGCAGGGTGCAGAGTTCTGTTCTTGTAAAGATGAAAATGCTGAAACACATTCCCTAATAAGCTTGATAATATTTGTGAAAGTTTATATGTAATTATAAGTATGTGTTAAACTGAAAAGGAAAAAAAAAAGTTAGGCTCACAGAGACACCAGCAGTGCATCAACTGGAGTGCAATTCACCGAAGAAGAAGAAGAAGAAGAAGAAGAAGAAGAAGCTCACCGACTTAAAAATGTGTTTTGTAATCGGTAGAAAAAAATATTCAATCAATAATAAGTTCATAGCAAGGCTTGGAAATTTGGGATACCATGTCATAGATGCCCCAGAAAACAATTGTTCTGGTTGGAGAACAATTTTCACCATTTCCTAGTTGAGATTATGTGAATTAATAATGTAGAACATGATTACTGGTTTATGACACAGTTACAGTAAAACTTGATTGGCCTGTTTGTTCTGCTGACTATTTTCTGTTTTCATTGTTGGTCATAAATGTTTGCAGTAGCTATCTGTTCATTTAAATATAATTCTCTATGTATTGCTTCCATTAGTCTAACCACGCATGCATAATGATAAGGTTGAGTAAAAAAATTTAATCTATATTACTATCTGGGAATAGTTATTTCAATGAATTTTATTTTTTCCTTAACAAAAATAGCTTGGGGTAGAAGACATAAGTATATCCTCCCAGCTTCATCTCACTTTGTGTGTCAGGGGTAGACTGCATGGAAAGTCTTTATCGTATTATAAGCAAACAATAAAACTGAAAGATTCCCTTAAAAGAGCTATCAGGAAGGCTGTATATCAGCCTGAAAAAGCCATGGTGTGCTGGCCGATTTAAACAGCCACGGGCAGTTTCAGACTCCATAATAACAAGATAAGAGCTGGGCAGAAGGCTGCGTCTGCAGTTAGAACAGTGTCATATCCATAGAGGATCTATTTGCATTAGAGAAGAGAGTTTCTTTTTATAATAACAGGCAATTTGTTAAAGAGGATGTTTTGAAATAATCTTCATATAAAGCCTATTTATTGAAAGAATGTTTTTTTTTTCTAAATTGCTTTGTCAATAACCAAAGAAGTAACAGCAATCATAATATGCCTGTAGGTGAAGTAACCAAGAGGACATATAATTATGGCAGTAAATGGTATAAAAGTGGGGTCAGAGGCTCAGCAAGAGGCCCGGTACTTCTGCACACATTGAGTGAAGTGGGTGTTGTAGAGATACAAGATAAAGTATAAACTGTCACACTGGCAGTTAGTGCCTCTGTTTACTCTCCAATTTCCAGGCTGATATTCAGCATAGTGTCTCTGAGGCACGATCCATTTTTGGGACAAACATTATGCAAGACTTGATTACCAAGTGGTCAGTCTCCACTTTGCTCTGACTGTCCCTCTGTGCCCTACTCTCCATGGGAACATGGTGGGTTCCACTTGACATCCAGACCACGCAGCAGCTGAGCCTCTGATGAATGCTAGTCTATGCTGGCTCCCCGGGGTAAGCCGGGGCTTCCTAGTCCCTACTGCAGGGGCTGTGTGAGAGGAGAAAGGTTACATTCAGTTTACATCATAAAGGCTAGACACACACACACACAGAGGCCTTCAGATACAGAGTCTGCCTCTATCTGGCTTTGTTTCTGTCTTTCTGTCACTCTTTCTAACACTCACAGACACAGCGACACACTCACTTATACATCATTCAATTGCTGTTCCTCTTACAACATCAAGCTCTCACTCTGTTTGGTGTTCAATAAAATTTAGAACCCACTGTAATGAAGAATTTAGGAAGAGAAAGTGCATCTAATGCAGTTATGATGTATCTTTTTTTTACACTAGTCTTTGGCAAGCCTTTGTGAGCTGCGAATCTACGCTTTCATATCATCTGAACTTAAACTTGATACACATTTAAACATTATGTAATGCAAACTGCACTCGGGTGTGACACTGCCCTGGAGCCTAATGAAGGAGATGTGAAAATCAGGTTAGTATTTGGCCAGATCAAAGTGATTTTCATTTTATCAATTTAATATTAAAAATAGTCTGATCTATGTTTGAATCTGTGTTCTATCTGCTGCAATTCCATGTTTGTAAAGTAGACTTGGCAGCAAATTAGGGCCAAGAGTAAAAAAACTATTTATGCATTTACTAGATCACCAACTGAATGCATGTAAATTCCCATGACAGTGCAACAAATACATTTTTGCACTTCTGTAACTTCACTACACAGCTCAACAGTGTACATGCATAAAATGGATTTCTTAAGGTGACAAGATATATATTGTATTTAGAGCAATATTGACATTAAAAGAATCAGTGAAAATGTGGCGCCCAAAGCCAATTTTAAACTGAAACTCTGAACGTAACTTACCCCAGACCAGGATATGTGTTCACCATATCTAGCCAGGTAAAAAGAGAGCCTTCTGACATTGAAAATTCTGATTTTAGGTTTAGAATACTCACCAACCCATTGTCATACACAAAACTGCCAGATAAAAAGGATCAAGATCTAGCAAAAAACAAGAACAAAAGATACGTAAGGGGTTCACGGATATTCAGCCCATTATAGTTTACCTTTGAAGCTATATGTTTGTATGCAGTAGTGCCCTATTATAATGTTTAAGTCTGCTTTCTCCATTTCCATATAATTAAATTAAGCACTCAAGTCATTTATAAAAAATAATTGCAAAATATTCTGGGATCCAACACTAATCCCAAAAAAGTTGTGATGCTGTCAAAACTAAATGAAGTAATTTGCAAATCACTGAAACCCTACATTAAATTGGAAGAAAGGCTATATTTCAAGTACTGAAACCCAGAAATTTGATTGTTATTTAAAATATATATTATCATCTTAAAATTAAAGCCAGCAACGTGTTTTTAAAAAGGTGGACAACAGATCACTGGAAACTGTATATTATCTATAAAACGAAAAATGAACATTCGGGGTGTCCATTACACATCTTCAAATGGTGTTGTCACCCTTTTAACCCAGAAAATTGAAGCTTTTGAAAAGGTGATTAACATTGTGACAATGTGTGTTTTAACCCAAACAATAACTAAACAGAGAGTTGTTTAAGATGTTTGACTAAGATGAAATGGAAAACTATCCTATAGTCTGACAAATCAAATTTTGAAATTCTTTTCAGAAATCACCGTCACTGCAGCCTCTAGCTGAGCAAACGGACTATCCAGCTTGTTATCAATGCAAAGTTCAAAAGCCAACGTCCATGAAGTGCATTATTGCAAATGACATGGATAACTTGCAGATCTGTAAAGGCACTTCTAGCAATGTCTTTAACAATATCTTTTTCAGGGAACTCCTTGCTTTTTTTCAGCGAGGCAATGCCAAACCAAAAGCTGCATGTATAACAGCACCGTAGCTGTAATACATTAAGCCGTCTCAGCTGTCATTATAAACATTATGAAATTTAAAAAAAATAATAATAATAAAATAAAACATTGAGTGGCTAAAAACCCAATATCAAGCAATAATTTGAAAAGTTTTTGCTTACATATGGCTCTTCAGTTCCCAAACGTTTACAGTTTGTTACAGTTAGAAGAAGAAGTGATGCAATAGTGGTAAAAATGTGCATCTCCCAACAAAAAATGTTGCTTACATTAAATTCAAAATAAGCGTATTTAATAAAAACAATCCTCAGTTGCAACTTTTGATATGCTGTATTTGTAAAGGAAAAATTGGATTTAAATGATTTGCAGATTATTACATGCTGTTTTCATTTACATTTTTTGGAGCCAGGGTTGTGTTTAGTAGTATAAAGATTTTCTTCATGTGTGTCAGTTTGGATTATCACTGTACATACTAACACAAGGAAAAAAAAATCCTCATATAGGTCTATATAAAAGGACTGTGCTGCTCATAGCCTTCTATGAGTGGCAGACTATGCATCACTCTAAATGTACGTTAACATAATATCTATACTTGAGGTCACAACTCTTGTCTTTTTCCTTCAGGCAGCACAACTGGCTGCTGTCTTCGGCTGCTAGAGCCGCCACTGTGGCCTGATAAAACCCCATGTACAAATTTTTCATATTCCGCAGCCCACTTCTGTAACCTATTAAAACTCACAATCCATATAAAATTGGCATTCAGCAGATTAGTTTATGGAAAAAGGGTATAACAAGGCACTTATCTGCAATGCTCTGCATAGCTGTAATAGTCACAGCCATCGCAGCTAACACGTTATTTTGACGGGTATGTCAGAGTGTCTTTAAATTAATTCTATTATTATACCTTTAAGCAAATTATGCAGCACAATTTGTGACTTAATGTGCTTCATATTAAGGTGCATGTGCAAACTTCCACCCATCCAAACACATTATGAGACAATTTAGCCAAGAATAACCAAGTATTTATTTGTAAATTCTTAAAAAAAGAAAATGCATAGCTGTGCAATGTGATCCTCTCATTTGATGGCAGAAAAATTGTGTCTCACAATCTGTATGTTTTGCAGCATGAAGTATGGATTAGTGCTGTCCTTCTCATGCATGCTGGGTTACCACATAATAGTACTGTACATACGTGAATTGGACACACTTTTGTCACAGAAACCAGGCTTTGCATTTGTGTATCAAATGCAAATGGACTTGTGATCTCTCTTTACCTGCGTCTCATTATCTCACTCAAGAAAAAAACACTTCTCCATTTCCAGACGTTTTATCGCTCTCTATCGACCCCTTGTCTTCGTCACCTCTTCTTTATTCCTGCCTCAAACTCTGGTCATTGTACAACAATGGACGAGTCTGCATGCTCAGCAAAAGAAAATCAGTTTTTTTCTTTGCTCCCAATTCATTTTGATAGATTGCTCCCTCACTTTCCTCATGTTCAATGAATAATAAAAAGATCTGTTAAGCCCCCTTCCTGTAGTGAGGTAAGCTGCTGTCCCTTTTTTTTTCCTCATATGTAATTGTAATTCAAATGATACTTTATGACACATGTATACAATCATTTCTCACCTGATTTGATTCTCTGTGCAGTCTTCAATGCAAAGCAAGCACAGCTATTTGAGCAGTGATGCGGTACTCATGATCATTCCAAGGTCAGGTTAATAAACTGTAGAAATAGGAGCTTGTATTTGATTGTGCCATCAATCACTTCAAAGAAAGTAAAAAAGAAGTGTATTTTTTCATTTACACCCATCATGAAGACCATTGTCAGTTGTTCTGTTAAAACACTTGATGCCCACTTGATAAATGTTAAGTAATAACACGTCTGGCAAGAAGAATCACATTTACAATTTCCTCATTAAGAAGAAAACACTAATGGCAGTGCTGCTATGTTTGCTAAGGAGTGGCATGTATCTGTCCTATACATGATTATAAATGAATATTTAATTGAGTCAGTGGGATGGTTCCTTTTTTACAGCACGTGTGATCATCAGCTGCTACAAATTGGCTGTGCATTTGTTTTTTGTGTGTGTGTCATCAGGGCAAAATGTGATGCTGGTGACACCTACTGTAGTGGGACCTAGCACATAGTCAGTTTTGAATAGTTTAGCAAGTGCTTATATGTCTGACTGTGGATGGATTTGCCAACACGATACCACCACAACCAGATACAGTCAAGAAACTTTAGATGTTGATGGTTGACATCAAAATAAAGGTAAAGCTTGAATATGTGGGATCTGGTATGATCCCTTCACAAGATGATCTTTTGCAGTGTTGGGTAATGCTATTTTAAAGCTAACGTGTCACATTAAAATATTTCTGCCATCAAAAAGTAATCGATTATGTAAGTTAGAGCATTACCTACTAATTCCTCCCAAATGTGAGTTATATTGTCCAGTGTGCATATATCCTTTTAACCTCTGCATGTTGCTTAATTGCAATTTGATATTCGTAGCCTCTCGTCCACCATGCAGCCAACAGCAAGCTTGTTAATTTCCCTCTGAGTGACAGCTTCAAATTAACTAAAACGCTAGCTGTTGCTATTCCATAGCTATAACACCAGTATCATATTCCTCCTCAAAAGGTCTTCACACACAGTGTGTGGAATTTAGCTTGCAGGTGCGTTTTCAAAATATAAATTAGAGTCCTTCAAAGCTCACAGACACTTATCTGTTACGAAGGCACAGTTTGCATTTCACTGTGATGTTGGCCTTTTCACCCACAAATTCAAAATAACGTGAATACTTTGATGACACAAAGGCTGTCTTTTCTGCCAACCCACTAGCTGAGCTGCATATGCACAATAACACGACCGTAGGTTTGGAAACCTTCCACAAGCAGCTACACAGCTGTGTGTGTGTGTGTGTGTGTGTGTGTGTGTGTGTGTGTTAAATAGGGAAAATAATAATAATGGTAAACAGTAAACATTTTAACAGTAATGAACTGCTTAGGTTGATTTAATTCCATATGTTAAATCACTCGTTACAACAAAATAGTAGTCTAATAGGTAACTTTGTAATGCATTACTTCAACACTGGTCTCCAGCTTGACTTTGCTGGGGCTTTCACATTATTGAATGAACATACAACTATGGTGTACATAAAGCATCCCACAAAGAATATCATGAGAATCTGACAAGTCTTTTTGGCTGCTGTAAAAAAAAAAAAGTGTGTCTATAATATTGTACACAAAAGACTTTTCATAACTAAACTTGATGATTACTCAGAGTTAATTCACCAGGGATCAGAATCTGCTCTCTAAACCCATTTCCCATCCTAAATAAACAGTCACTATGATAAAATCAGCTAAAGAACAGGCCAGGACAATAATACAAGTTAAACGTGCAGAATGTATCTCTGCCAAGGCTGCAAAGTTGTATAAATCTCTAAATATTGATTCATAGTAACTGCAATGGGCAGGCAAACAACTTTTTATCTTTAGACACCACTGAAAAGTATTTGTGTAAAGTGAAGATACCAACAGTATCTGTCTCTTGGTGAAAAGAAACACACATACTTTTCCATCATTACTATGGAAAATATTCACATGCAATTATTTCATATGACTGTTTATTTTAAAGTGCATTATTTATCTATTTAAATTGAACTCTTGTTTTTTATACACGATTTGCAGTTAAAAAATGACTTAAACTAATCCAGTCAGTTTGGTTCAAGAGCCGTAGACTTCTTAACAAACCGCATCAAATACATAACACATCAGAAGTATCTGGTCTGAATACAAGGTTAGCAGTAGGGCTAAGCATAGCATAAAATCTCAGAATAATGGTTGTTTTTCTTGTTCTTGCTATTCTGGCAACATTGCATAAATGGAGCATAAGCATTCACTCATCTTGGTTCCTGCCACCTCCGCTCATTTAGTGGCCACTCACATGAAATATGGTGCTAATTAATGTTAAGTGCTGAGCTTAAATGAAGGAGGCTGCAACAAATGGATATTGACACACATCATAGGGCTGTCTAAAATCGCTCCCTGTTTGCTAACTATTTCACTACATTTACCCTCTGTGATTTTATTTGATTGTCATATTCTTCTTTTTTGTGTTAATGGCCTGACACTGCTTTCTCCTCACGATTCAATGAATCATGTTTGATGGGTGCGAAAATTACAGTTGTGCAACACTACAGCTGTCAGTGATGATGCAAAAATGTCAGAAAAATCTTTGTTTACTTCTCCTTTGGGAGTAAATTACTGTTTGTTACTTAGGTGGTAGTTAATGAGTGAATGATGGATTGATTTCAGATGCAGCCCAAAGGTTTGAGTGTTAAAACACCAACGTAAGTGACAAAGAGACAATGTTTCAATGTTTTTCTCCCCACTACACAAGTGGCTAAATGCAGTAATGACAATAATGCTCCAAGACAGCAGTATTCAGATATGTGCTGTCTCCCAGCTTTTATTCATTATTTTTTAAGTTGTTTTTGTAATCGTGCCTCCCACCTAGGTATTGTACACGGCTGTACTTGTATAACCAGAGTGATAATAAACATCTTTAATCATGTGACATGGAAAGAAGAAAACAAACACTTATATACTCATCGGTCACTTTATTAGGTACATACTATATTTATTTGCTAATACTGGGTTGGGCTCCATTTTCCCTTCAGAACTGCCTTAATTCTTCATGGCACAGATTCAACAAAGTGCTGGAAACATTCCTGCTGGAAGCAGCAATCACAAGATGGGTACGTTGTGGTCATAAAGGGATGGACATGGTCAGCAACAATACTGAGATAGGGTGTGGCGTTTAAATGATGCTCAGTTGATACTAAAGGGCTCAAAGGGCCCAGAAAAATATCCCCAACACCATTACATCACCAGCCTGAACTGTTGATATAAGACAGGATGGATCCATGCTTTCATGTTGTTTACACCAAATTCTGACCCAAATTCTGAAATCCAAAGCAGAAATCAAGACTCATCAGACCAAGCAAAATTTTCCAATCTTCTATCATCCAATTTTGGTGAGCCTGTGCAAATTGTAGCCTCAGTTTCATGTTGTTAGCTGACAGGAGTGGCCTGGTGTGGTCTTCTGCTGCTGTAGCCCATCTGCTTCAAGGTTTGATGTGTTGTCAGAGATGCTCTTCTGCATACCTTGGTTGTAACAAGTGGTTATTTGATTTACTGTTGCCTTCCTATCAGCTTGAAGCAGTCTGGCTGTTCTCCTCTGACCTCTGGCATGAGGAAGGCATTTTTCACTCAGAGTATTGCCACTCACTGGATATTGTCTCTTTTTGAGACCATTCTCTGTAGAGCTTAGAGATGGCTGTTTTGGAAAATCCCAGTAGATCAGCAGTTTCTGAAATACTCAGAACAGCTTGTCTGGCACCAACAAGCATGCCTCATTAAAAGTCACTTAAATCACCTTTCTTCCCCATTAATGAGGAGTTGAACAGGTGTACCTAACAAAGTGGCTGGTGAATCCATATTGTTCTCAGGAAATTACCTTCACTTATTTACATTGACACTATCATGTAAGCAATGATCTTTTGTGTTGCTGGGAGAAAATTATGTCATTCTTAAAAAACACTTCTCTTCGGGGTATTGGCTGAAATAACAGCACAGGGGAAAGTGAAGCACATGGTATGGGCACAAACCTGCATCTCAGAGAAAAAGAAGTCTGTGAATATATCTCAAATTTTCAGGGCGACCTTTATTAATAATAATACTTGTAATAAATGTAGCCAGTTTGTAGCTTTGGAGGCCAGGCTCAATGAATTGGAGACTCGACTCCGCCCCATTGAAAATCCTGTAGCTAGCCAGATCAAAATC
>VUQI01028599.1:9315-25638 GCA_015106735.1 Paratilapia polleni | reverse complement strand
CATAATAAAAAAAAAAAAAAAAAAAAAAAACACCTTTCTGAATCTACTGTATATAAACTATATATGTATGTCAATTTTATTTTTCAACCTAACAGCTTTTAGCAGTAAAAGTGATGAGTCTAACATCCTTCAACTTACTCTGCTCCATTGGTTTCTGGGGGAAAGAAATGCTGAACCACCTGCACAAACTCAGGAACATGCTGCTGTAAAGTGAAGATCACAGCATTGGGCCCTGCATCAAAGGTGTAGGCCACCTATTTAAGAAAATAAACAAAACGTGACCATCACCGAAGGAGGGAGAGTTTCCTGTTCTCCAGTTTAAAACCACCTCACAACTTTCACATCTTCATTAAACATCTCAAAAATTCAGCTGCATGAACTGAAACTGAAGTGAATTACTAACAAGAGGAAATGTAGGATGTGTGCTGAATAAGAAAGATACAAAAGTAAACAGTATGAAGCACATATAAGTATGAAGTACATATAAGATGTACACATCACCACAGATATCTGTAACTTGTTTTAGCTTCATTAACTTAAAATAATAAACTTAATGCCTGACATGACTTCTAACAATTTTTTGAAACTTAACATTTCTTTTTAATTTCACTGCAGCTATATTTCCCTTAATTTTTACAGAATTTCCTTTTTTGTATTTTTTTTAAGCATTTCATTATCTTCATCTATACATAAATTATGTTTTCTTCCTTTTATTGCCAGTACGGCGTTATGTGACGGACTGGCGACCTGCCCAGGGTGTACACAAACTCTTGCCCTTTGTGAGCTGGGATAGGGTCCGGCCACCCCGCGACCCAAAGTTGGATAAGAGGTTAAGAAAATCATTGGATGGATGGTGTTATCATGCATGAAAATGAAATAACGTGTAATTAAATTAAGATAAGAACAAAGATGTACAAATGGATGACTGAAACACTGGATTAAAACAGAACACCAAGAAGTCTACTAAACAGATATTTCCTCTGCTCGGCAACAAGTTGCTCACCCTTGTCTCCCCGTAATGCCTGTTGTAACGATGAACCAAGCTGATGATCTGTTGAGACACATGACTGAGGTAGAAGATAGGGGGGTATGTGTCAAGGCAGGTGGCATGGAACTGGTTACTATCCTTCATGGTTAGCTCAGCAAATGCAGCAAAGTCCTTTTTTCGTATTGCTTCAATCATCTCTACCATCCGGCCTGGGACGACAGACTCAGCACGGTGCTATGCAGACACACAGACACAGGTATGACACTCATAAATGCTGTATCAATCATCTGGGTTTGAATATTCCTCAAAGAAATACAAGTTAACATTCTGAAATTCACAGTATAGGGTGAACAAAGTACCTTTAATAGGCAGCTTGTTTTTACACTGGTCTGCATTCCAGAGGTGCTGCCTACTGGCTTCCGCGCTGCGCTGGCCTGTGACAAAAGTGCATCAAATTAAATCCGATGTAACTTTTGCATTCTTGGATTAGTAAAGCCATTTTCTCTACAAGCACAAATTCACCAGCACAATACTGCCTCACATCAGGCCTTTCACTCTCATTTTGACTCATTTGGTCTCATGCTCATATACACACAATCAGACCTACCACTAGTACAAGGATTCTGAGCTCAGGCCAGTGAGTCTCTGGCTCCACCTGCTGGGCTAGACTGTCCTTCCCATCCTCTTTGTTTCCCATGATCCACTGGACAAAACCCCCATACATGCTCCTGCACGCGCTGCCTGAGCCTTGACGAGCAATCCCAGACAACTCTCCCTCTACTCCAAACACCCGAGCCAGAGTGTAAACTGCACCATAGAACACCCAAGAGCAAAAGATACTGGGATTACATGAAGCAATATAAAGTATAAAAAAGATGGAGCAGGAAATACAGATGTTAGCAAAAATGCATTATAAATTATATACATAGATACACAGATTAAGTTCATTTTATCCATTATTATTCTAAAAAGCAGTTGTTGGGCTTGCCATCAGTGTATTTTATAATATGCTTTGAAACCTATCTTACACACAGACACATGCAAACAGACAGTCTCACCTAGACAAGCAAATCCAGCTGCTGAAGAGGCAAGTCCAGCAGCAGTGGGGAAGTTGTTAACTGAGCAAATGTGGACTTTGTGTGACAAACCAGTTGAATCCACACCAGGGTCTCCATCATTACGCCTCTTCCGTGCCAATCGTCGAACTAAATGTAGAGGGAAAAAAAATAAATAAATATGACATTGTAGCTTGCACTCTTTTCTGTCCACTCTATGGTTTTAAGATTAAAAAATTAGCAGACAACACTCACTCTCTCTCAGACAGGACTGTAGTCTGGGATGGGTTATGTCCTCCTCTTTGCCATTGAGCCATATTCGATCTTGCTGAAGTGATTTGCTGGTTGCAACTGTTGTGGTTGTTTTCAGCTAAACAGAAGAAGAAATGAATGCATGTCTATATCAAACTGTATTTATGTTATTTCTAATATAATATAATATCCAATTTGAAGCCTGAAGACACATGAAAAGCATAAAACAGTATTTCTGGATCCCACTGTCAAGGGACAATGTAAAAGTGATGTCATTTGTTTGCAATCTGAATAACAGTCAATGGTTCACATTACATTTTTTCCAATACACCTTTAGTAACAGGTCACATAGATGTGGACAGCTGAAGTTTTGCATGACTGAGTTCACAATGCAAAGAATAGCACAACAGCATACAAATTTTTAAAGACTGGCTGGCAATCCTAATTGACATTAATAGTAATGTTATGAAAGCAAAATTCTGTTAACAGCTTATTTTATGGAGACTTTAGCTCCATTAAGTAAACTGTTATTTAGCAGGAAGACAGCAGTAGTTATTCAGTAGCTCTGGACAGGACCAAACATCAAACTGAAAAGACAAAGAAATCTGAGTGTTTTCTTACAGACACAGGGTTCATAAGCTGATGAGGATATCGATTTAACTTAAATACCTGGTCTTGATGCAATGTGACGCTCAAAGATGAGTTAATGGGTAGAATTAAATCTTCATTCCTCTTCCCCCCTGAAAAGTAAGAAGGCTTTATACGGATTGCACAACTGAGGTATCATCAGACTGCTATTAGGATACAATATAAATAGACTCGAGAGTAATTCAGGCCTTTAATGGCCAATATTCAGTGAGATATTAACACACAAGCACTGTCAGTTTTCTTTGAGTCCCAATGATACAACCCTAACAAAACACTGCTAACTTAAAAACAAGTCGAGGTGATACTTACAGTATTTAATGACAGCTATATTCACGGGAGCGGTACATGTAACTATATGTGGCTTGTCAATTCTGTCCTCAGGCATGGCTCTGCATATAAACCAATGATAACACTACCTGAATAGTTTTAAAACGCACTGTACAAGGCTCTGCTCTTGCTTAGCACTTGCAGCGTGGCTACCTGAATCTTACTGTTGCGTTTCCTAGCAGGCCCACCCGATTGGTTAGTGATGAACATGTGACTAATCCGACCACCAATCAGAGCTGAGCTGGTTTGACTAAAGTCTAAATAGCCAATGAGAAATCATCTGACCACGGTCGTGTGAAAATGAGGCAAGGACAGAGACCAACCCAGACCCCTCTGTCACCAGGGGTAGGGTTTATTCAGGTCAACAAATATGAATTAGAAAATATTGATAACTGCTCAGAGAAAGTAAATGATTATTGTGAAATAAAGAAAAGTTACTGTTAATAGCAAAACTGTATGTGAAAAGCTGCAGGACTCGGTGCTGGAAAAAGGCTCTCAATTACTGTACTTGACATGTAATGTACAACTGGGGTACATTAAATGCTTTCTTATATGGTACATTAACATTGACTCTGTCAGTATGATGACTACACTGACTTTAGGCAAATGTTGAGAAGGTATAAATACTAACCCAATTTCCAAAAAAAGTTAGGACACAGCATAAAAGATAGATAAAAAATTTATGATTCTCTAGACTGAAAAAAAGATATTTTTTAAATATATGGTGGCAGCAGCCTATTTCCAAAAAAGTTGGGGCAATTTAAATTCAATCTTCTTTTAATAACATTGTTAGCATTTAGGACCCGAGGAGACCAATTTTCATGTGCCAAATGTTTGCATTGGCTGACATGCTTGGACTTCAGATGGGTTTGTTTAGTAATCTAACTCTTTCACTACACAGCCATGCCTTTGTAACACTTGCAGAATGTGATTTGGTGTTGTCTTGGTGAAATAAGCAAAGCCTTTCCCTGAAAAAGACACTATTTTGGCAGCATATACTACTTCAAAACCTGTTTATATTACTCAGCATTAATAGTGCCTTTAAAAAAAATCTCCTGAGTACTTGTAAACCCAAACAAAGAACCTGAAAAAATAATTCTTGCTAGTGGACATGGCAAAGACTTTCTTAGAGATGATAAAATATATAAATATATAAAATACATTTCTTTGTCATGCATTTTATTTCAAAAGTAGTTGGATACATTTGGCAATCTGTTAACTCCAGTTTCTGAAATGAAACTCAAAATGTGACCTTATTTATTCAGCAAAGAGAAAAGTAAATAGTCAATCATCCATACACTAAGACTTTACTTTTTTAATGGTGGTGAGGTTACTGTGTATTGATACTGTGATATTTTCTGTTGAGCTCAGTGGAATACAATTTGTGTTAAATCCCAAATGGAACTTTTTCAAAAACATGTCATTTAGATGAGAAATGATAATTTTAGAAATAATCCACTAATAAGGAAATAAACATATCAGTTTAAGGCTCATTTAATTTTTATGTAAACCTTCAAGGTACACATCAGCAACAAGAAAATATCCTAGAGTAACATCCAAAGCTAGTGCGATGTTAGCCTGGATTAGATTTAAAGAACAGACTAGATAAAATGCATTACTATCAATAAGTTCTGCATCTTATCTAGCTTCTTATGTTTGGAGAAAATACATGAACCGTGCCAAAATAAAAGGGTGAAAAAGTACTGAGAAGAACTAGCAGAGTCAAACAGTATCATGAAATGTCAGAGGTGCAACACAAGTAGTACAAATTTGTAGCAGAGTTTGCAAAAAAAATTCTTATTTGACATTGTGTGGATTACCCCCCACCAAATGCTCCAATATCAAACTAATGTCCTTGTTCTTCCGTCTTGGTTGGTAGTTTCCAAAGACACGCAGAAGCTAGTGTGGCATCCCAGGATTTAGCTAACAGGAACACACTAGTCAAAGATCCTGTCAGAGTCCCAGTAAAAGCATATCAATTGCTCTGATTTCTTTGCTCACTCCAGGGCTCCTGTTTAAAGTTAATAGTCTTCTTCATCATCTGAGTCCATCACCCTCCGTCTGTTGAACTGTCAGGTACAGCATATTAGAAATGTGATATGGATAAATGACAGGAAAAAAAAAAAAGATAAAAATTGAACATTAGTGACATTTCAGAGGAACTTACTGTAACGGTCATCTTTTTCTCTGTTTGCTGACTGACTTTTTCTAGGATCTCGATCAAGCCTGACTCTGTAATCTGACAAAAGAGGAAGTCTGTTCACTGCTTTGCTGACATGTAGAAGAATCTCAACAACAAAGAGCACCAGAAGCATTCAAGGTTACAGTCATGTGAAACGTTTTCACAGGACTCTATGCAGACCTGTGAAAAACTAAGCACAAATACACTTCAAATACACTTGATTGATTGATCATCAGCAAGTGTGACCACCTCTATAAAACCAGAGGTTTTGGCAGTTTGCTGGACTGTTGCAAGTTCACCCCAAGGTCCAGACTCTACAGGGCTCAGTTAGCAAGTTAAATGTTAAAAGTTCATGACAGTACAATCAGAAAAAGACTGAACATGTATGGCTTGTTTGGAAGGGGTGCCAGGAGAAAGCCTCTTCTCTCTAAAAAAGAACATGGCAGCACAGCTTAGGTTTTAAGTTCCATCTGAACAAAACACAAAACTTCTGGAACAATGTGGAGATGTTTGGCCATAATGCGCAGCACCACGTTTAGTGAAAACCAAACACAGCATATCAGCACAAACACCTCATACCAACTGTCAAACACGGTGGTGGAGGGGTGATGATTTGGGCTTGCTTTACAGCCACAGGACCTGGAAACCTTGCAGTCATTGAGTCGACCATGAACTCCTGTGTATACCAAAGTATACAAAAGTAGAGTCAAATGTGAGGCCATATGTCTGACAGCAAAAGCTTGGCCCGAATTGGGTCATGCAACAGGACAATGATCCCAAGCACAGCAGCAACAACAGAATGGCTGAAAAAGAAAAGAATCAATGTTTTGCAATGGACCAGTCAAAGTTCAGACCTCAACCTGATTGAAATGCTGTGGTGGGACCTTAAGAGAGCTGTGTATAAAGGAATGTCTCAATGAACTGAAGCAATGTTGTAAAGAAGAGTGGGCCAAAATTCCTCCACTACAATGTGAAAGACTGATAAAGTCATACAGAAAATGATTACTTCAAATTATTGCTGTTAGAAGTGGTTTCTACAAGCTACTGAATCATGGGGTGTACTTAGGTTTTCACAGGACTGTAGAGAGTCCTGTGAAAACTTTCTTTTTCACATGATTATACTTTTTCCTTACCTTTCCTCCTAACTTTCCAAAACGAGCCATTTGAATGAGATAGTTTTCAACTGCATTTGCCTTTTCTGGCTTCACCAAAGCAAGATTGCTCACTAAAAAAAGAGAAAATAAGACAACGCCATTAATTTCCAAAAGGGAGTTTTATTAGGCTTAAAGATAAATATGAGATCACACTTACATCTAGCACGGGCAGACTGATCCAGAACTTGAGCCAGTATGGAGTTCCTCATTTCTGTTTCTCTGTAATTAAAAAACAACATTATTATTACATTGGTTAACAGAGACCAGCAAAAAGAAAATAAAAAAATTATTATTATAATTATTGTTTCCCAAGATCATGAAAACAAGATAATAGAGATAAAACAATTATGGCATTGCATTACATTTGGCAAAAAGTGCTTTTTTACTTCTTGTGTTGTAACTTCAGTGCACATCTTTCCTTTATAGCAGTGTGAATTTGCCTCTCTGTAAAAGCCCAAACCTACTCCTCAACTGTGGCAGGTTCAGTTTAGCTCAAGTCAAGATGGCGAAGACTCAGAATTTGGTTAACAAGAAAGGTAAAACCCATTCTGCTGCCTGGAAACGCTTTGGTTTATAAAGGAGTTCAGCAAACACAAAAAAAGACATGATATTTGAGGCATATAACAGCCTTAATTAAATATATACACACATAGTGTTTAGATAGGTTTCCAAGTATATTCTATAGGAATAATCATCTCACAAAGATTTGTAGATGCACAAATGTTCTTTAAAGTGAATTAGAGTAATAAAGAAACAGTCATTTATGCAAGTAAAATTACTGTATACAAGTGAATTTCAGTTACTGAATTTTAGATGAATTACACAACTTACCTTTGTTTGGCCTCCTCTCCTTGCTGATTATTACCATCCTGAAAGAATATAGGAGAGAGCACCATCACATACAGATTTTATTTGTGCATTCAGCCAACTGGAGGACATGCAGTCTAATAAGGACAGGGATTTCATTCCATCCAATAGTCCCTTAATGTTGCTAATGATAAAAACTTGGTAAAACTAATTCAATCACCATTAAAATTTTGTCTGATGAAATCTGAATTTGCAATATTTCAAACTGGTGTGTAATGTTTGCTTACAAAGGCAGCACGTATGTATTCGCAAGAGATACTACACAGGAAGACCAGGTCTGACAATACAAGAAGCACAATGGGAGAAACCTCTTTATTTATGTTTTCAAGCTGTTGTTTTTTTCCTATACTTTAGTTAAAAGATAATGTTATCTTGGAAGTATAACACATATTGTCTGTATAGATATATCAGCTATATTTAAAATTTTGTGGATGGCATGAGGTGCATACTGTTTTACCTTTTATTCCAGTTATGTTTACAAAGTGGATTTCCTAAATTTGTTGCTTTTTTTGAGATTTTTTTGTGGGGAGCACCTAAGACGTCCTCTAGACAATGAATTCCAGTAAGTCCAGTACTTTTCTTCTTTTTTTGTTCAGTACTTTTTTTGTTCAGTACCAATCAAAGCTAGACCATTGTATAAAAGATTGTTGTCCACAAACAAACAAAACCCATATGGCACATTTTTAAGCACATTCACCGAAAAGTTCCTTTGATTTACTGCGGCCTGCCTGAGGTAAGTTAGGTATCATGAACCCTGAGCATTAAAGCCCACCTTTCACAATCATAACTGGATTTTTGGGCCACATAAAGATACAAAAATATCAATTTTTGAGTGTGCAAATAATGTTTCCAAAAAGAAAAAGTCCTCAATTTAAACCTGTGAGTACTCTTGAATGCTAGCTATTTAATGGCTACACTGTTTCTAATCATTGCACTGTATCTGATCGAGTATACATATGTATTACTGACATAGGACAACATTTTAAGCTACTGACAGTTCACCAACCACGTTATAAAATGCTGTAGCTTGCTCACATGTTGTGCTTATTTCACACTTTAGATTTTTTTTTTAAAATAAACTAACTGAAAAAAAAAAGAACCACAAACACCACTCCATCAGTGGCATGTCTAAAAAAAAAATCGTTCAATTTTGGTCAATCAGCGTTTGAATTTTCAGAGGGGTGTGCGCTGACCGACACAAAGCTAGCACTGGGGTGATGTTTGTTAATACATCTAACTGCGGACATAAATACGCGCCATCTCCACCAGCCATATGTCTCATAAGTGAGACATTTGTATCCCTTGAGTGAGAGTTAAATAACGTAAGTTGTGGTGTTTGTTTGTTTTTTTTAGCTACACTAGCTAGCAGCAGACTGAACTCAGCATCTCCTTATTAGGCGGGTGCAATCACGCTTTCCAGCCCCTGTTCGGTCCTTACCCCGTGCTTTGCCTGTAGCTCCGCCATTCTCTGCCGCCTAATCGCCTCTAATTCGTCGTCTGCCATTTTTTTATGACAGCAATATTGACCCAAAAGTCAAATCTTACACGGGATGGGATATCGCAGTGAAATGCACACTAAACTCCTATCAGAGGCTAGGCCCTACCTAGCTAAGGGGAGGATAATCGACATGGGAAAAACGGATCCAGCGGACTAGAGCAATCAATCACAGAGTCAGGATCACGCAGGAGTGTGTTGTATTACTTTCCCTCTGAGGTGACGATCCCAATGCTGGCCCTAAACCTATGCGATTAGAATGTGTGGGTTTTTTTTTTTTTTTGGTTTTTTTTTAATTGTTCACCCAAGTTTTGCCAATCAGGGGACAAAAATAATCATTCTAACTGATACACATCAAAAACTATAACATTTTTTTCCCCAAAAGTCCCTTTTTAACTTTCTCCAAAATATAGGATTAGGATAGGGTTAGGATTAGAGTTATTACCAATGATGATTTAGACCTCAGAGGGGTAATACTGGAAGAAAGATTTCTAAGGGGAAATATAGGTAAATCTTAACTGTATCTCATAGTCAGTTGTATGATTGTTGTGACAATATTGCCTCAGGTTTCACAGGACCTGAAGGAATTACTTATAGGCTAATTTCTTTTTAAGGACATTGTATATGTAATATAAATTATTTATTGATAGGTACATGTTTCAAATGGTATAAAATACAGAAACACTGTTGGTGATTTAGACAGATAAAAACTTATTTAATAGTTGAGATATTGCACATCTTAAAATAACAGCTTGCAATAGGTGTTATGGTAGACTAAAGCACAGAGTATATCAATAACAAAATGTTTTTTCAATTGAAAATAGGGTATTGGGGGACCAATAAAATGAAAGAATCATTGAAATGGAGTATTGAACCATGCCACTAAGTGTGATAGTTCACTTGGTGCTATCATGAACGTTGTTGGTGGAGTTCCCTCTGCCTCTGATGTGTCAAACAGCTGACAGACGGAGTTGCCTCAGGAGGTTGGTCTTACTTGATCTCTAGCTCCCTTTGTATGTACTGTAAGAGAAACGACTCAGAAGCAGAGGGATATGGTACTTTTGCCTTGGGTCATTTATAGTAAAGACAACCTGCAAAACAAACAAACAAACAAAAGAACAGAAACATGAAAGAGAGAACTACAAGATTAACATTCAAGTTTTTTTTTTGGTTTTTATTTTTGCATCATGCCCATACAACAGGTTTAATTAGGACACATATTTGTTGATCTATCCACAAAAAATGTGGTGACACCACAAGCAAATTGAACACTGGCGTACCCAGCACTGACACCAGAGGATGATAAGATATCAGAACATACCATTTTAAGTCTTTCCTCACCTCAACATAGGGGTAAAAGCAGGTCTCTCCCATACTCGCCCAGTACTGAGCAGTTTCAAAATGCATTTTGTACACACCAGGTGTAAACAGTTGTTTTGTGATAAGTCCTGGGCAACGTCCATCATCATTAGTGGTCCTGTTCAAACAACATAAGATTGAAGATCTTTGCACAAAGACATTAATTTTCCAGCAGTCTTTCAGATTTTCAAATAATTATAGGCAACTTGACGATACATTTTTTTCCAGGCTATTACCCAGTGGTTATTAAATTCCAGATGTTAGTGGAGGGGTCTAGTCGATAAAGGCTGAGGGCCATATTTGACCCAGGGACACCCATCGCAGTGTTCAGCACATGTGTGGTCAGAGGACTAGGTGATCCTGCCATTGCTGTGATCTACAGATCGAGGAAATAAGACTTTAAACAGAGCAGCTTTAATAGGAAGGAATCACCAACCATCAACTAATCATCAACCATAATATTAAGATGAGACCATTTTAAAAAATCCACACATACTCTTTTGACAAATGATATATTCATGCCTGTCTAGTTCTCTTAAAGCACCACTAAGTTCTCACAGTGTTTAATTATCTTTGGCACTTTAAAGTTTTCAGACAACAACCATGTCAGAACCCTAGTTGTAAATTTGGCAGAGGGGCAGGATTAATCATTTAAAAATATCATAATTCGTTACTTTAAATACTGGAGTGTTGACTAAAACTACTGTCACCTCAGCCATAAATTACAATATATGACAATATATCAAATATATAATGCTGTATCATTATATTTTGAATCACAAGTAAATCTAAAAATGTTGTGCTTACCTTATTATCAGGGAAAATCTGACTCTTCAGTTGCTGCAGCCTGGACACACTCATGTGCACTGATGAATAAAATCTAAACTACGGTTTGCAGTTTTTACTGAGTAATGTAATTTTATGGTATATTTAACAGCTTCAGTTTTTTAATCACATTCCCCCCACGAAGTTCTGCGCACTGTCCCCTTCACTATGACATTCAGTACACATGTGCTTATCTTTTTGTCAACAGCAGGCTAGTTATGCAAGACCTCCTTTTTGTCACACTTTGTTTTCAGCACTTTGAACTTGGATGATCAAAGTGGGTTCCTCTGGGGCCGAGCAGATTAGCACAATAAATGGTATTAAAAGGAACAAAGTCCTTTTTATTATTATATGTTCTTCTTGCTTGAATTTCACCAAAATAATAATAAATAAATAAATAAATAAATAAAATAAATAAAAATCACAAAATTACACGATATCAACCTCTAACTCCTAACCTCTGACTGTAATAAAATTCAAATCCTGGTGTTTTGTATGTTACCAAATATGAGGGCTTGCTGATCTTATCATTGACAGCATGCATAGCTCTGTATCACATTTAATAATGGTGACTGGGTAGCAATGCAGTTTCTTTTCTGATGCTTACATATAAAACTGTATTACTAGGTACATGCTGACATTAGAGGCCAAGACAGCAATGTGCCTAATGTTTATCATTAATCACCGAAAATCAGCAGGCTGTCTAATTTGGCTACATTTCATCATCTCATCTCATGTTCAGGCTGTTTGTCTCTTGTTTATTAATCAGTCACATTATTATTGATCAAAGTAAGAGAGCACTTTTGTGTTCACCTTTCAGTATACTATACAGTATACCTACAGCCTAAATTAAACTGAAAGCTGGGCCCATGTTGCCTCAGTATCTCAGCTCTGTAAAGCTTTCCCTTTCCCTCTCAATTATCTCTCCCAGGCTAAGCCAGCTTTCCAAAGAGACAGCTGGTGGTGGAGAGGCTGCAGGTGGATTTTTGTTTTTCAATCCCTGACATATATCAAATGAGTCATATTTTGTTTCAGTGTCTTGAATCAGCAGGAGATCATAAGCCGCTGATGACAACAACAGACTGGATGACTGGAAGATTACAGTGGAATTTTATCTTTTAAATGACGACTTATTTCTTTACGTGTTTCTGGTGTGCATAGCTGCCATGTTGCTGGATTACAACAGATAGGTTTGGATTTTGGAGTCTCTTCAGGAAGAAACTTGCTCTGGGATGAAACGGCTGCAGGCTGACTCTGAGTTCATGTCACGCTTCATGTATCATGTATGAGATCACTATACAGCAAGATACACATCACAAATGCTACTGTCCTTAGGCTCACACTGACCTTTGGTTAAGCCATCTGAGGACTGAGGAAAAGAGATGGTGTGGGTTCAAAGAGAGATGTGATCACATGAGCTTGTGGTCCACTCTGACTCTGTATAAGCAGGTGATATTACCAGCTTTTCTCACTTTTGTATAATGTATTATGTTTTGGACCCAATAATTTTATCATTTGTAAACTTTATGACGAAACAGTACAAGAGTTTTTTTTTACAGTTTGGTCTTTTATCAAATGTTTGCTTCTGCCTTGGCCTTTCAGAATAAAAACACAACACCATAAACTACATTTATACTCAATATGAAAATACTTTTACTACAGTGACAATGAGTATTTCCACTTGTCTTATCTTAAGAATGCAAACAAAAACATGTAACACCATAGGAATTATAATAACATCATTATTTTCTTTAAAAAAACACATGAGAAGTCCTAAAGCAAGATCAAAATCATAAAGCTAAACAATTACAGTAAAGTATACAATAATACACAATATTACACTGACCTGGGCCTTTGCACATCTTAAAGTGCCTAATACATAGAGGAAGAGAATTATAACATTACTCTAATACACTTAAATACTCGTCTTTCTGAAAGGTGTGACAGGTATAATACATCGTTCATACTCATACCTCCAAGTGGAAAACAAACCATTGCTCTCTTGAGTGATTATCCAGCTAAATTCTGATATCTTAAAAGTATACAGTACAAAAAAAAAAAATCAGAGTTAAGCATTAACAAAATAACCCTCCTGAAAGAGCTCAACTGAGAGTGTGCAGATTTTAGAATACTTGAAGATACACAGAGTGGATTTACATCCACTCAATATTCCAGTTATAGTCTTATTGTGGAGATAGCTGTATGTTTACATGATTCATAACAGCCCAGGCTTTATTAATATCCAGTCCTATGTTCTTTGTGCACGGTCTACTTAAAGGTCGTTTAAGACCCTTTGACATTCTGTCATGACAAATTATTTAGCTGCTTCTTTCCTGGAAAAAAATGATGAAACAGCTGCAGAAACACTCATACCAACACTATTTATAAATTTTTACTGTGTGTATAGTCTGACGCTGACGTATGTTGCGGGTTTTCAAAAGAAAACCTTAATGTGAACCATAGACAGTATAAAACATGTACGCAGCCATTGTGGAAGTGCCTAAAAACCTGCATTCTATGTGAAGGCCACCAGATGGCGATAGCTGCAGTTGCAAAAAGACTTCTATTCCTATAGATGTCTATAGAAAAACGGCTTTCTGACTTGACCTCAGCGAACACTTTACTGCTCAGTTTATGGGCTCAGTCGCTTGTTTTGGGTCATACTGAATAAAAAATTAAGTCAGTTTTGTAAATCTTGGTCATACTATGTTTCAAAATTGAGAATTATCTGTGGTATGAAAACGCACGAGCATTGGCTAACAAGTTGTAAATCACAAGTCACTAGCCACACACACATCATCACATCCATTTTTTTGCAACCAAGATGGCGTCGGCAGAAACGCTCATCTCCATGCTTCAAAATGGGACTTCAGAAACCAGTAGGTGATATCAAAGTAGCTACTGTATGTCCATCTTTTATACTGTCTGTGATCTGTGAACAAAATAAACTGTTAGGCTTGTTTCATAATGTTTTAATCAGTCTTACTTAATATTGATCATTACTGGAGCAGTGTGATTCACACTGGAGTGTTGCTGTTCAGGCAGATTCACTCATACAGTAGAACAGGTTCACTTCAAATATGTATGTTAAATTCATCATTCTATTTTGTTTATTTTTACTCTCTTGTTAAAGGAAGATCACTGTCTATCTCTCACACTCTTAGGTAAACCTATCAGGTTCTTGTCAGTCAGATGTACATATAGTTGCTGCTTAAAAGTTACCTGTGTCTGGATCAGGGTCACGGAAAACAAGTTGCTGTGATTCAATTAAATGCATTATGTTATCTAATATGTACACCCTTTGTTGAGCTTCTGATATGGGTGTTAGACTGATGGTTCAGGTTCTCTTCCTCCATGTTTGGCACCTTATCCATGTCTTTTACATTTTCTCATATTCCTCCTTCATATTTCCTCCTCAGGGTCAGAGCTGTGGTTGCTCATCTGTGACAGACAAACAGGCAGACAGAGAGCGGGAGAAAAACAAAGGAGGCATTTCATTAACTGCCAGCTCAGAATGACTCAGTAAAAATTTTGTTATGCAAGTATACCTTGATTTCACAAGGCAAAAGTCTTGTTTAATGTCCAAGCACCTCACGAGATGGAAATGTGTGGTTGTCTTGTCTGTGTGATTTTCAAGTCAAAGCAGTGTTTTCTTAAAATAATGTCAATTCTGTTTTGATATTCCTGTTTTAACTTCAGACAAATATTATATTTTCTATCCATCCATCCATTTTCTTCCGCTTATCCAATTTAGGGTAACAGGAGGGGGTAGGGGCAGGGGGGCTGGAGCATCTCCCAGTTGTCATAGGGCAAGAGGCGGGATACACCCTGGACAGGTTGCCAGAGAGACAGACAACCATTCATTCTCACATTCACACCTACAACCAATTTAGAATTGCCAGTAAGCCGTGGGAGGAAGCTGGAGTACCTAGAGAGAACCCACACAGGCAACACAGGCACAGGAAGAACATGCAAGCTCCATGCAGAAAGGCCCCAGGCAGTCGATGGATTTAAACCCTCTTACTGTGAGGTGACGGTGCTCACCACCACACCTCCTTGATGCCAAACACCACCGTGCCACGATCTATCCATACATTTTTATCCTCAAAACATGGTTATGTTTTTTTTTTTTTTTTTTTTTTTTTTTTTTTTTTTACCTTTGGTCATAGCATCAATATCCCCATAAACTAGCATATGCTTTACAGACAATAAACCCAAGAGGACTAAAAACCATGCTGTCTCAAGATGCATTTACCGTGTGGTGGTCATCATTGGACTCTCTCAGGTCAGGGCTCTCCTTGTGAATTCGATGGCGGGAACTGGGAGGGGAGAGAGAAGAAAGAGAGTGCTCTGGGCTGCTGGCTGATGCAGCATACGGTGAGCCAACTGGACTATCCTCTCTCAGGGGAGACCCTGAAAACACAAGAATAAACATATGCACACATGACGTTCACATGATACAGTTTTATTTGAGCTTAATTCCTGTTTGGACAGGGTACTGAAGAAAATGCATGGTTTCTGATTTTGTACTAGATGACAGGCAGAAAACGAGTGGGAGTGACAAGATGAAGGACAGATGTGAAAATAGCGAGAGAGAGATGAGAGACAGCAAGGCTAGACAGTGAGGGATAGGGGAATCGAGTAAAGCTGGAGATAAATTCATTTAAAGATGAGAGCTATCTATCACCCAAGGTCAATCAAAGTTGATAGGAGAGTTTTTCACATATATTTCTGCAGGTGTACATCTACAGATAGTAAACTGCAGTGGGCCCAGAACTGTTTATTCAGTCTGATGTTGTGATAATGTGTTCAAGGTTAAAGCACTATCTTCAGTCAAGAACATTTTAGTGTGGCAGTGACTGAGGGGTTGGGAGCTCAAGGAGGGTGAACTGCATCGAGTGAGTGGTGTAAACTGTGTTTCAGTTTATGGTTAGTTTAATTATGGCTTTGACATTCATTCCCTGAGCTGCTGTTTTCTTGTAGGCAGGTGCAGTGATGCTCAGATGTCCACATGAGGGCAGCAACACCACTTGCCTCTGTGTGTAGTGATTTGCTGCCGTTCACAGTCCTCGATTATTTGCGTTTCCTGAAGCCTCATCAGTCACTTACTTCAACCACACTGTTTGTTCAGCATGTTCCATAATTTGATCCTAACCATAAATCCACCCCCC
>VUQI01028598.1:4847-21126 GCA_015106735.1 Paratilapia polleni | reverse complement strand
ATGCTTCAATCTTAAATATACTCAATCTATCTTTATTAACGGGCTACGTACCACAGGCCTTTAAGACGGCAGTAATTAAACCATTACTTAAAAAGCCATCTCGTGACCCAGGTGTCTTAGCTAACTATAGGCCGATCTCTAACCTTCCTTTTATTTCTAAAATTCTTGAAAGAGTAGTTGCAAAACAGCTGACTGATCATCTGCAGAGGAATGGTTTATTTGAAGAGTTTCAGTCAGGCTTCAGAATTCATCACAGCACAGAAACAGCTCTAGTGAAGGTTACTAATGACCTTCTTATGGCCTCTGACAGTGGACTCCTCTCTGTGCTTGTCCTGTTAGACCTCAGTGCAGCATTCGATACCGTTGACCACCATGTATTTACAGCATTAAACAAGAATTTAACAGCTTTATCTATTAAATAAACATTGCATATTTGTGAAATGAAGTTACATTTTCAGCTGTATTTTAACAGTCTTTTTATGTGGGGAAAAAAAACCTCTCTTTTCCGTAAGAAAATTCGATGTTTATTTACAGTTACAGGTTTTTCATGTTATTTTACATTAGACATGTTAATTCACAGTCTATTTTCTGTAATTTTATTGAAATTAAATGTATTTAAAAACAACAGAAAATTTCTGTAAAATTTATAGGAAAAATTCTGTTAAATTACAGATTTTTTTTACAGTGTAACCTCAGTTCCCTGTTCTCAGCTGACAGGAGTGGCACCCACTCTGGTTTTCTGCTACCGTAGCCCATCTACTTCATGGTTCGACATGCTGCAAATTCAGAGATCCTCTTCTAGATACCTTGGTTGTAACAAGTGGTTATTTGAGTTACTGTTGCCTTCCTATCAGCTCATAGTAGTCTGTCCATTCTCCTCTGACCCCATCAACAAGGCATTTTCACCCAGAGAACTGCTACTTACTGGATATTTTCTCTTTTTCAGACCATTCTCTGTAAACCCTAGAGATGGTTGTGTGGGAAAATCCAGGTAGATCAGCAGTTTCAGAACTACTCAGACCAGCCTGTCTGGCACCAACAACCATGCCATGTTCAAAGTCACTTAAATCATCTTTCTTCCCCATTCTGATGCTCAGTTTGACCTTCAGCAGGTCGTGTTGACCATGTCTACATCCCTAAATGCATTGAGTTGCTGCCATGTGATTGGCTGATTAGATATTTGTGTTAACATGCAGTTGAACAAGTGTACCTAATGAAGTGGATTGTATACAGTCTTCTTCTTCTTCTTCTTCTTTACCAGTCCAGTCTATGGTCTGAAAAGTGAAGTCAATGCAGAAGTGCCTTATGCAGCATCCTTTATAATGGCCAGCAGGGGGTGACTCCTCTGGTAACAAAAAGAAGTCCAACTGTACAGAAGTGTAATGCAAACCACAGTGTTGCTTTCCATCACTCACATGAAAACAGCCATGTTGAAAACCCTGGAATTTGTAACTAACACCCAACAGGATGATGAGGAGCACAACCGATTGCTGGACTCATGTTAGAGAAACATATTTTCAGAACTTGTCATGAAGATTTTGCTCTCTTGTTCTTTTCTGTCTTTATGTAAAAGAGAAGTTGAACCATACAGCTCCAGCTGCCCTCAAACAGCCTCCATAAATGTACATTCCTGATTGCAGGTGGCATCAGGTGAGAATCCACAGACTATGGGAGAATTCCCAACTGCTGGGTTTTCACAATGCAGGATAAAGCAATCTTTTCATTGAAACTAAAATATTTTAACTTGCCTCTTGCAAATTTGCATCTGTTTGCCTCATTGCATAGACTTTCTATGTAACTGCACCACGCGTAAACTTCTCTTCTTGTTTGGTCTGAAAGCACCATGCAGGAAAATGACTCCTGTCTCCCTGTGACCTCAGTAAACTGTCCTGAGGAGTTTGTGCTCTCAGTCCCTAGTTTCAAGTCTTAATGTTGAGTTTGTAAATTATTGTCCCAGTTACGCTTAAAAAGGAGAATAAAAAGCGTGTTTTACCATTTTTATGACAAGTTGTTAGCCTGTTAGGATCCTGTGTCTCAGTCACATCCAGATAAACCCCTTGCTCACCACGTCTGGTTTAAAAACACCAAGAAGCCGATGGAGAAAAGGCTCAAATCGAGGCTTCACATCTTGATTAACCAATGGACGACATCAAGGTGCCTATGTTCATCTTTTATATACAGTGTATGCTCACAACAAAATTTGTGAGTAGCTGAGTACTTGTTTCTTGAATGTGGAATTGTTTCTGCTGTTAAATCCTTATATCCCAGGAATACTGATGAAGTCAAACAGTATTATTTTGGGGTAATGGTCGAAAATTCCTCCTAATCATTGTACAAATCTCATAAGCAGCTACAGGAAACACATGATGGAGTCTGCAGTTCCAAAAGGAGGTTCTTGGACATGTGTCAAACTTAAAGACCAGGGGCCAAATCTGGTCCTTCACAAAACTGAATCCAGCCACCTCATCACTTTCAGTTCTCAATAAATTCTGGTTTAGTCGTAGGTGTGGACTGCACAGTGGTGTGTGCTCCATGCACACCAAGCTAAACAGAAGGCTGCACCTCAATAGCTGCAAGCTAAAAAGCTAGCTAACACAAACAGGGAAAGTTGATGCTGAAGGCAGAAACTCTATGGAGAGGCCTTAGACTCAGTACTTTTTTTACTGAATGTAAAGAAAGGCTTGTGTAGCTATTTACCACAAGACAGTCCCGTACACTTTACATTGGCATTTTGAATCCACACACAAGCAGAGATAGGGAGCTACGGGCAGGGACAGAGTCTTCAGAAAATTGCAGAACTGAAAAGAGACACACAGCTACATAAAAGATAAGTTTCTTTGAGCTAAATCTCTAAGTGGTGGAGTTATAAAGAAAAAAAGAAAATGTTTGAGTAGGCAGGCAGAAGGTTTAAAAAAACTTTAGTTTTTTGTGAGGTTTTGTTTTTGTTTTTGTTTTTTGTTTTTTAATGTGTGATTTGTGGGGTTTTATGTGCATCATTCCACACCTGAAGGTTAGGCTGTAAAACCTGTGCCTATAAAACTAAATGATCAAAGATACTTTTTTTTTTCTCACACACATCCATTGAGTTGTGATGTTCAGGCGTGTGAAAGAGGCTCTGCAAGACTTTAAAAGACAAAATTATTTAACTGATTAACTGATTATTAGATTGATTTTGGTTTTGCATCAGATTACGTTTTGCAATGCATGCTATCTGGGAGTTGTCATATTCAAGCAAGTTGCTGGCTTTACTGTAGCCTACTTGTAAAACAATCAGACTGCATTATTTGCTAAGTGGTATGATGGCTAAGCATCCATCCATTATCTTCTGCTTATCTGAAGTCGGATCACTTTGGCACCAGGGTAAGCAGGATGTACCAGACGTCCCTCTCCAGCAACACTTTCCAGTTCCTCCTGGGGGATCATGAGGCATTCCCATGCCAGATGAGATACATATAATCTCTCTGGGTCTAACCTGGGCTGTCCTCCAAGTTGGGCATGCCCGGAAAACCTCCAAAGGGAGGGTACATCCTTATTAGGTACTCCAAACTATCTCTAAGGCTGAGCCCAGCAGTGCAGGCTGAGCTGTGGGTAAATGGTGGTTAACCTGACTGGTTAAGCAACTTGTTGATTTTTTCCCCCTGATTTGTTGAAGCATTTATTTGGGCCAAACTGTATGTTAGAAGGCTACATTTTGGATTAAATTATTATTAAATTATACGTCTGACCCTTAAAGTGATGCCCATTTCTCACTGTGAGCCTCAGTAAAACTGAGTTTCTGCTGTATGAGTTGCTAGAGTTCACTCAAGAGTTCACTTCCTTTTTCCAGCCTGCACTGAGTGATTAGTCTGTGTGCTGAACAAAAATAGAACAATACAATTATTGGTGTGTTAATAGATTAGTCAGATTGTGTTTGACATTTAAACAGTAATCAGAAATCCTGGTGGTTCCAGGCTTTTTCTTCCAACACTATTCACTAAAAGGTGTGCAAGATTAGGCCACTACATAGAAATAAACAAGCTGTGCATCTTGATATTCCTTCGTGTGCTTTATCCAAAAATAATCAACCTTTTTTTCCTTTGAGACTAGTAAATAAACAGTCACTCTACAGCAGACCTGGCATCTCCTCCGGCCATTAGCACAGAAATACAGACTCCCAGAGGATGACAGCAGGGAAACCCATAATACATAATGTACCACCAGTGACAACAGGGAGTTTCCCTCAGCCTAGGTCTGCACTGCAGTGGGCGCTTTTGAATGGAATTGTCCTTTAAAGTTTATTTCATACAGACAGTAAGACCAAAAAAATAAATGTCGCATTGTCAGATAAAAGCAATTTCTCTCTCTCTCTCTCTCTCTCTCTCTCTCTCTCACACACACACACACACACACCACGCCCCCTCCTGTTGGGAACACCCTGGCTGTGGATTTCTGCCTTCAGACGGTGCTGAGGCGCACCGACACGCTCGCACACGGTTCATGATTCCCGGGCTGACTCCGCACCCTACCGTGCTCCCCCCGCCGGTCCCTCACCGCTGTCCGCAGCCACCAGGTAGGGTACCACCGATCTGCAGGTCAGCCGACAGCACTCCGGGACACCAAACACCAGCGTCTTTCCTCTCGCATACGGCGCATATGGTCAGCCGCTGCCGCTTGTTTGCAGTTCCTGATGTTTTATTTGTGTATTTTCCTTGTTTTGTGGGAAGGAGGGGGTGGGGGGTGGCTGTCCGTCCACCATCACGACCACGACCTCAGAGGACTGAGCACACACATCAGTGGGTCCAGACAGCCGGCTTCCTACCTAAAGTTAGGCGCGTTTGGGCAGGTGCATTGCAGCAAAAAGCTCTTTTTTTTGCTTGTTGCCTCCACTGATTTCGACGGTAGATTTACCTGTTCGTTAATTTAATAACCTGTTGAGAATGCGTTGCACTTGCAACTTGTTCCAGCCGACCGAAGAGCTATAAAAGATGATATGAAACATATAGGAAGCGCAAACGGCGCATGTTTAGATCAAATGATCAGCTGGGTTTGATGTGTTGTTGTTTTTTATACATTATGTATTTTTTTATTTTTTTTTAAACGAGTTTCAGCCTAATTAGTGATGACCTTGTCCGCGGAGTCACCAGGATATCCCAGCAGGGCTTTTCAGGGGTGTCACTGTAAAGGTGACAGACGCTCAGCATGAGCCTCAGGATGCTGCTGAATGTATGGAGGCTTGGCTGGTTATCTGACACAGTGTTCATTGTACTCTGGCTGCACTGATAAAGAAACAGGCCGACCTCATTCTCCTGTTCAGAGGTGGGTTTTTGCTTCAGATGAGCTGAGGTGAGGTGGGTGATCCAGAAATGAGCAGTTCTTCTTTCATTTGGTGGTAAAAATGCTGTCAGCTGCAGGATTTCAGAACCCAACAGAAAACATAATGTATGCAGGATTTATATGTTATATTAATATTTTATGCTTGGTTAGCTTTCCATCAATTTGGGGCCTCAACTAAGAAGAATAAGTAATTGTTGATAACTCAAATGCACGTGCATTTTTTTTTATTTGGTCTTCAAAATGTAAAAAAAAAAATGAGAAAAAAGTGCCCTAGAGGAGTGTTTGGATTGCTTGTTTTGTCTAATCAACAGCCTAATGCTCAGTTTAATTTCATTTGAGAATAGTAAACTTTACATCTGTATACTTGATTAGAGTCTTTAGGCTCTAGATCGAATTATTTGTTAGTAGTTAATAATTCAAAAATTGTGAAATAATGGCTTAATTTTTCAGATTGTGGATTTGCAATCCAAAGAAGAAGAATATTTTTTTGGAACAACAAAAATCAATTAGTAGTATTTCCATAAGTGGAAAAAAAAACCTTTAAATGTTTCTTTATGTTATCAAAATTATTGTCAGGGGACATTCTTGTTGTTTGTTTAACTTACCACCTGTTTCAGTTTGCATTATTTGGTAAAAAAAAAACAAAAAAAAAAACAATATTAGTAATTTGAAGTACTGATTGAGATCAGGAAAAAGTTTCCCCCTCAGGGCAAAATATGTGGGCTAATCCATGATTAATTTATATTTACTTTAGTTATTTGGGCTCAAGTGTTAGTCTTAGCAGCCAGTGTAATGTGAAAATAGAAAAGACCAATTCAACTTTCCCAAGTGGCTATTAGACCTCAGACAGGGGTTGGCTGCTGGCCAGAGTGGCTACTTAACACTGACAAAGTAGATCCAGACAAGAACTGGCAAACATTTTCATCTGTCAGCCACGTCCACGTGTTTAAAGACTCAAAACAGCTATGGATTAAAACAAAGCTGTTATTGTGAAGTGGATGTTATAGCTTGTCTTTCTCTTGTCAGAGGCAAAGGAAGCAAAATTTACACTGCTGTTTCTTTCATAAACAATAAGCCATTGCTGTGTAAGACAATATTCTGCCGTGCTGTAATTTGTCATAGTGACGCTTTCCGAAAGTGGTTCATTCGGTTCCTCTAAGCAATAGGTGCGGTATCTGCTGAGGTTGTTTTATCGTATTGTTGAGGAGAGTGCCTCCCTAATGATAACCGAGCCTTCATGCAACACACACACACACACACACTGGGGGCTATGGGGGGAACAAAAGGGCGAATAAAGAATGAGAGAAGCAAGCGAATGTAGGGATTCCCTGATTTCTTAACACAAAGGCAGAAAGGCTCATCCAGCAGAGCAGAAAGAATCCCTGGGGATTGCAGTCACACAGCATTAGAGGTCTCCAAGATCAGGCAACACAGAATAGAGGAGCGTGTGCGTGTATTTGTACATGTGCACATATATTCACACATACATGCATTATTATGGCAAATACTGCAGGCTGCAGTTGAATGTGCCAGGCTGATACTTGTATGCTATAAATCCCTGTCCTCTGCATATTTCTTTAAAACTCAATTTGGGCCAGAGTGTGACTTTTTGTATCTGGTTTACCACGGACAAAACTATTATACCATAGAAATGTCTTATTTCCTACAAAACTGAGATAAAAACTGAGCCAAACGACAGCTACAACAAGGTGGTGTTTTTTTTGCCTCTGACTAGCTCATGTTGCACTTGTGTTTGATGTTCACAGCATTGTTGTGAGGTGTGAGATCTTGTTGTGGTTACAGATAAAAGAGGTGAAGCTTCTCTGGGAAGGTGGTAAAATGTTGCCCACTGCAGGATTTGAAGCCTCTAAACAGTCCTGATGTGGAAGGACTGAAGAGACGTGCATACATGTAGGAACTGAATTAGAGATGGGATTAATTGGTATGTTCATAATCACCTTTTTTAATATGAGAAAAATGTGAAAAATTCCATAATTTTTCACATCCAGATCCAGAGTCCCCTAATTCCTTACACTGTATGATTAAAATGTTAAAAGTACATTAAAATGAAACAGCATTGGATAAAAGAGAAGAGTATCTAACCCTCACATTTGAAAAACTGTAACGAGAAAACATTTGCTTCTTTTTTTCTGTTTTGTCCATACGCTGTATGTGAAAGATGCCCATAGCTTCTGGGTCAGAAATGTGCCTTAAACCTGCATTCTCTCTGGTAGCCAGCAGAGGATGATTTCTGTTGTTGTATAAAAGAAGTCACATTGTATAGACGTCTATAAGAATGGGCAGTCTTCTCCATAGTCCACATCATCATATCATCCCTCTGTTAGCACTAAGCTTGAGGTTGTTTGCAGTTCCTGATGTTTTATTTGTGTCTTTTCCTTGTTTTGTGGGAGGAAGGGGAGGCTCTCCATCCACCATCACGGCCACGACCCCCAAAACTCTAAGTTCGTCATATTGTCACTGTGACTATGTCCATCTTTTATATACAATCTATGGTTTTGCGGCAGTTTGTTACCAAGTGAAACCAGATATAAAGAAACAGTGAGCTCATTGCTTTAGTGGTAATGGTGGATTTTATTTTGATGTGGTTGTGCAGTTTGCTGTCTTTTCTTTTAATTTTATCAGTTGGGAAAACCAAATACTGCATGCTTCATCACTCTGTTAATGAGACATATGAATGAGGTGGGACTAAAAATACACAATACGTTTTTAGCTGTTGCACAGCTTTCTAGAAAGCCTGGAAACTTTAAATCCCTTATTGTAGTTGCTAATCTCTGCTTTTGTAGAGCAGTCTCTTTTTCTCTTAAATAACTCCTCTACATTGTATTTTCACAAACAAATGCCTTGAAAAGAGTTATGGAGATTTGCATACAGAATTGTCTGCCTTTAAATCATGAGTCATTTTGAATTTGAGCTTGATGATGCACAGTTACATTCAGATTAACTTGTGATGCCTGAGATGCTGAAACAAAGCTCCTCCATGCTGCTGCACTGAATGTCTGATCTCTGTAGCGCAGTGTTGTGTGGGGTTTCCCTCCCTCCCACTCACTGATGCCGCTCTTATCCACATCTCTCCAAACGCGTGCCCGTTTGGTATGCAGCCTATAGCCCCATGTGGCCTCAGAGATGCACCGCGTCCCTGTTCAATCACAGCAGCAACAAGGCAATCAGTAGGCAACCTGTCCAAACAACAACCCTGCAGATGTGGGAGGGGAGGAAAAAAACATCTCGAAAGCAGAAATGTAATTTGGAGGCAGTGCTGAGAGAAAGGGCTCAGTTGAGTAATAGATTGCTGGTCAGGGAGTGATACCTCACTGTCGCCCTCCATAAACCTGGAATGTGTGGACACATGCCTCTGTGGGCGCTGCAGTGGGATGATGGGACACTTGAGCCTAAACACAGTGTGCACACACATTGAAAATGCCCCCTTTATTTAAAGTTACATCCTTATTTTACCATTTCACAGCACTCAGCATGCTGACCAGGATGTGCCAGTGGAAAAGTCAACACAACACAACGTACCCCAAACACGGGCATTAATTAAATTCATTGCTGGCATTTTGTTGCACATTAAGGTGTTTAATCGATAAATATTTTTAACCAGCTACAATGACATGAATGGATGTGAGGAATTAATTGAAACGTGCAATAAACCTGGGCTGTGAAATGACTGCAGAGTCGTATGATAATCACTATCAAACTGCTGATTAAAAAAACTATATGCGTTTGTAATACCCGCTTTGTTGGTTTTCAAAGTTGAAGGACTGTTATTTAACACATGATTATTTGACACTGACTTACAAAACATGCTCCAGTTAAATAGAAATGAATTGGATTTGAGCTTGACAGTTAAATTGTGATATTTGGAATAGCAGTTTGGACGTTTTTTTTTTCTTTACTATACTGTGACATGCAGGTAAATGCAACTGTAGCAAGTGGACATTGAGTGAAGAATATTTTGTTTGGGTAATTAAAACAACACTGGCAAAAGACACAACATAGTATGGGGATAATACAATTGAAAATGTCAATTAGGTGACAAAGAGAACTCTCTTAAAATATTTTCATTACATCTGAATTATTGATTCACGCAAGAACTGTTAAAGAATATGTGACGCAGCACGTAAAAAGCCGGCCAAAGATGCAGACAGAGAATCCCACCTGCGCACAAAAACAGCCAAGCGAGAACAGCCAGATATTTAACTTCACTGTCTGCAAATATCTCTCAAAACTATGTACAATAAATGTAGTTTATTGACCAGTTTCGGATGCATAAAATGCAAATAAAAGGCATCTTATTTTGCTCCAGATCCTTGTCCAGCAAACCTCTCGGCTATGAGGGGAAAATCCCCGCTCAGTGCAGCCACACACAGGGGTTCAACCTGGCCAGTCAGCCAGTGAAATTTGACCCCTTGGTGATGCTGGTGACTTTTCCGTCTTTGGCCTGTGGCGGTAACGCTGCATGGACTGTGATCGATAGTTTTCTTGTAAACCTAGTGGACCCAAGATATATTTATCTTATCCATTTGTCAAGAAGTTATATAATATAAAAAGATGGACATAGCTTTCAGGTCTTAAAGGTTGCAAAAAGACATCAGGTTGTATAAAAGTCTGTGGAGAAAACAGCCCTCTGCTAAACATTTTCCTGATGACTTTATGAGCTCAATCGTTAGTTTTTAGATCATGTTGAAAAAATACGTCGAGCCTTCATAACACAATGTCACTGTGGCTGTGTCCATCATTTATATTGTCTGTGGTCATTAAAAAAGAGTGTTAAATTATCAACAGATGATTTGGAAAATATATTTATTTGGTTGCTGAAACAGAGTTAGGTGGCAGCTAGCAGCAGATAGCTTAGCTTAGCTTAGCCTAAAGATGGTAAACAAGGGAAAACAGCCCGGCTCTGTGCAAAGGTAACTATATTCAGGGTTATGTAGGTTTACTAAGGGTTAGATAAAGCCTGGCTAGATGTTTCCCCCTTTGTCCAGTCTTAATGCTATACAACGCTATCTGCTAAACTCTAAGCTAATTTGCCTTTGTCTCCAATAAGAAAGAGTTTTGCAAAATATCAAACAATTCCTGGAGTGCTTAAAGCTACACCTGAAGTCAGTGTTTACCTGCTACTGAGGCAATAGGTGTGGTTTTGTTTTTCATGTGGTCAATAAGGGCTCTTATCAGAACAGGACAGGAGGTCACCGACTTTATGTCGTCATAACAGACGAGACTCACAGTTGTAGGATTATAACATAGTCGTCCTTGTGTATATTTGAATCATATAATCCTGAACATTAATCTCTAGTTTTAGAAGAGTTTCCTGTCAACCTCGCCTATATTTGTCCAAAAGGGCAAAGTCCTTATTGGCTGTGTTGGTTCACACACTGAGAAATGTGATGTGACATTTTTTTTCTTTACTTTTGTCTTTGTGTCTTTCAGTAGACTTCCAGTTACCTTAAAGTAAATCAGATCACGTGGGACTTTTTAATTAATTTGAGGACCTTAAATTAGCCATTTTAGTTCCTCCAATAACATTACAGCACATTGACACAAAAAATGTGTTGCACTGATCGCTATTTCACACAGTATATTAATGTGAACCTGTTCCCAGCACTTCCAGTGCAGGGTAATATTAAAAGTGGTATAAGTTACCAATTATTAAAGGTTTATAAATAATTGACTAACAATTTGTACACCACAGAGATCATTTGCTAACACACAGAGTTAACCTTGGCTCATTCTCACATCCACACAGCTGGACATTCATGTGGGTGTGAATATTGATTTGTCTATTAAATGAAATACAGAAGTAGTTCCACACAGATCTTCCTGATCTGACATTGGAAAGGATTTGGATGAGCAGGTTTTGGAAGGTATTCAGCTGTTCTTCAGCTGCCAGCTATAAGCATACCAGAAATGTTGTAGTCAGGATCACAAAACTCACAATACCAAAAATAATATATGAATCAAATGACTGTATTTCATAACAAATACACATGCACAACATGACAGACTGAATGATAACTACCGTATCCTGCTCATGAGCAGAACCTAGCTCACATTAAGAGCTATTCCTATGTTAGGCTCCAGTCACACAGGCCTAGAGATCGGTTGGCAACCACCTGGCAACCACCGGCCGCTAGAGAAAAATGAGTATTCCCTGACCGGTTGGCAAGTGGTTGCTGTAGGTTGCTGGCAGTTGCTAGGTGAAATTGGTTGCAAAGAGGTATATGGTGCTGCACTGAAAACCTCCTTGTGATTGCTTTGCTTGATAGCAAATTTCAGCGGTCGCCCGTTGAAGACACCAACTAGTCTGCAAACACTTGCCAACTAAGCGGTAGTGAAACTGTGAAAAGTCCAAAGCAAACGGGAAATGTAGACCATTTGTGTTCAAACACTGGAAGGCAAAAGGTCTTTGTTTCTGGTTTGCATTGCACGTTTTCAAGTTTCACTACCACTCAGTGGTTACTTGGCAAGTGTTTGCAGACAAGTCGGTGTCTTACATATAAATTATGGGCAACCGCAGCAATCTGCTAGCAACCAAAGCAATCGCAAGGAGGTTTTTGGTACAGCACTTTGCGACCACTTTCACCGAGCAACAGTCAGTAACCTCCAGCAACCACTTGCCAATTGGTCGGGGAATATACATTTTTTTGCCTAGCAACTGGAGGTTGCCAGGGGTTTGCTGACTGGTCTCTTGGCCTATGTGACTGAGGCCTTAGCCCTTGTGAACTTTGTGTGCAGCATTGCTATAAATCTAAAGATCATATTGACTCTTGCTCACATTGAGTAAAGATCCCGGTCTATATCTTGTGTCTGAGGTGTTGCCTCCTTTTGTTCAGAATGTTCTGTGACTCCACTTGCATTTTGGTTGTCCTTGATCATCCTACTCAATTGCAAAAATTTCTGAAATATCTGAGTACACCAATTTCTGTTTTGTTTTCCACAGAGGATCTGTTGCACCTGCACTCATGAACACTATTCCACATGTTGTTTGTATTGTGTAGTCTCTCCAGTACCTGTGGTACCTTCAGGTACGAGCTTCACATTTTCCAAATTTTTGCATTGACTTGCTACCGAAGTCTCTCACCCCTTCTGGCAGCTTTAGTTTCACTTTATCAACATTCAAAAGGATATTTCACAGCATGGCACCCTTAAGTTTTTCTTTAAAGTGACTAATAAAAAGATTAAGCACAATTAAAGCATTTCTGATGCTCAGTTAAAGAATATGAGGCCTGAACAAACCTGTTAGAAAGTGTTACAAAGGAAGCAGCTAATTACAAGTTTTGGAGGAGCATCTCTGAACTTTAAAGAGACACCTTTTTTTTCCCCCATGTGAGAAATCAGTGATTGTCTGTGGTTGCTCTGAAATGCAGAGCACAATGCCCTTTCTGTCAAAATGTCCTGTGCTCCAAAAATTGGTTGCTGCATGCTAATTATTTTGCAGAAGCAGTTGTTTTGGCTCATGGCCTTGATTTTCCACAAATGTGTGAGACGCCAGGAGCTGGCATATAGAACTGAAAATGTTTTGTTGCTCACTTTCAGATGAATGAATGTTGTGGTCATCTAAAATTCACACACTAACAACATGAGCCCTAGCAAAAAAACAAACACTCATGTTTGACATGTGAAGGGGTAAAATAACATCCAGGAGTCCCACCTGTCTGTCTAAAACAGCAGTTTGTCTTTGCTGAAAGATCTTTATTCATCGATCTGCTGTGGAGGCCCTGACGCTCAACACTGAATTTCATTGTGCATCTGTCTAGATTTTCCAGCTATGCTAATGTACCAGCATACAGCGTAATAAAGCCGAAATGACACAGGGCTTATCATACAAATTTTCGTAATCCATTAGCATCTGCCCATCTTTAAATTACACATGCTGTTCAGTTGTTACACTGTGATTAATGCTAATGCTGCTCTGAACACATACAAACACATTCAGAGGATTTCCCTTCTCTCCATTAGCCCGTAGTGTCTTGAAAAGACGAAGGAAAGTACAGTTTTGGTAGGAATGGAGTGCTATGAAATATTCAGCCATGTTAGTGAAGGGAAAGTGAGCTGGTATAACCCAAACATTTCTCTCTCACTCCTCTCTCTGTCTCTATGAAGAAGCAGCAGAGGCAGCAGAAGCCATGACTGAAACTGGGTTAATGAGATCCCGCCTCAATCTAAAAAGCTCTCATCTCTTGTTCTTTAAGTGTTCATACAGTGGCAGCATGCAAATCTATTACATATCTGACTGACAAACAAACGTGATCTACTGTGTGAAGTTTTCTTGAAACATAAAGACAAACAGCATTTTAAGTCTTAGTTTAATCCGTTCCTCAAAGATCTGCTTTTTTTTTCCCCCTCCAGAGGTTATGTTGGCGAAGAGTAAAAGTACAGATTTCAGACACTCTGCAGTGAAAATCTTTGTTTATCCAACAAACAGACTTTACTACACTTGAACCGTCTCACAGTTTCTATCGTGAGCCTAAACAGTGCCAGATTTGAGGAGCAGGCGGCAGATTGTGGCTTCAGTTCTGGATACTTTCACTGCTGTTTTTCAGTCCTGGCAGAATAAACTGGCTGCTTTCACACTGCAGAAATGAGAGAGGCTGATCATACTGAAGACTGAAGGACCAAATGTCACCTCTTGTCTTTGGCATCTCCATCACAGGCCACACAGAATCTCTTGTCTGTGTAATTTATCATATAAAGAAACAAAAAGTCTGATTTAATCAGAATGCACCTCAAATAATATACAAAATAATAATAAGAACTTACCATTGTTGGTATCACCCGTTCAATACCTGCCTGACAGTATGGTTGTGTGACCATCCAACCATATAGCTACTTCCCAATCTAAATTAAGTACTGTATAGGATAGAGCATGATGCCGCATCTTTCGGTACTTGCGTTTATAAGGCCGATAAAGGAGAATTTAAAAAGTAAAGAAGAGACGGGAGAAACACCCTCCAACCATGTTATGAGTGTTGATGTTGCATAGTTTGTCCACTAGAGGGCACCCTGTAACATCCCTGTTGGCAACACATGTTTGGAACACCACAAACAACAAGCAGCTGATCCAAGCAGAGTCGGGCAGAGTGTAAACAAGTAAATAAATAACTACACAAAACAAATGTTTATGTTTTGTGTTTCTGAAAGATAAAAAAATATCAGCTGATATATCAGGATATTGGATTTTTAAATCATCAGATATTGGTATTGGTCTTAAAAATCCTATATCGGTCATATTCTAGTATAGGACTATAAAATCCCAGACATCACAGACTTTTAAATGACAAGAAAAATAGATGAAGTTTCTGTTTAGCATTTAAACAATGTCTCATAAAGCAGGACAACTGGAAACAGATCAATTTGCAGATGTAGTTCAGCTTTGTTGGAGGTTTCGCAGCTTTTAGCTCTTGTCTTTACCCTTTAAAAATAATTTCTTGTTACCATCAGTCACTCTGAAATACTTCCCAGGACTGGTTAGATGCTTCAGATCAACGTGATGTTCCAGATTCATTCAGACCTGGCAGCCACATTAAAATGAGAGATTTCTACTGTCAGAGTCTGTGCTGTTCATAAAACCTCTTCCAGTGTTCATATGGGCTGTCTTCAGTGATATTGCTTGTAGCTGCATTGAATGACGTGCTGTATTGTTATTTACAGTGCATCATGTGCAGCCCACATGCTTTAAACCACCCATTCCCTCTTGTCTCATCGTTTACCTTCAAAGTCTTAACTGTTCAGTTCAACACAGGGCCACAAAAATAGGTCCTTATCATTTCTGATTACCTTAGCTTCAGTGCAGATTACCAAACAAATTTACATTTATTCCAGTAATTACAAAGTATTTCCTGTTCAGGGCTGTTTGATATTTTACCAAATTGATAATCGAACCATGTCCATGCTGAGAATTGTGATAAATGTGGTCATGTCCTGATTTGTCATCATCAACAGGTCAAAAAGCTGATGACCAGATACTTGTGAAACTAATCACATCCCCATTATCCTCACTTGTACTTTGCATTTAGCACTAATTAGCAAATTTCAGCACACTAGCACACTACACTGTGATGGGAACATGCTTATGTTATTCCTGCTAAATAATAAGCATATTTAAACAGTTATTGTGAGCCACATAAATGTCAGTTTAATTCTGTGTTCACAGTAAAAGTTAGTTGTTTTCAGAAGAAATTTAAAATCGGGTGTTGTTTGTTGTTCAGTTTGATGGGGGACTTATTTTTCTCTGCACTGAACTTAAGGACAATTTATGTTCTGGCTTTAGACTCAGCTCAGGAAATGGTCTGCGGTCTCTTTTAATTTTGTTGTTTTTTGTAGTGCATCACTAAGTACTAAAGCAATTTCCCCCCATAGTAGCCCTTACAATTTTCAGTGTATTAATGAAAACATTGGTTTTAGGCAACAGTAATCACAATGCTGAGGAGAAGAAAGGTCTTTTTTTTATTACCATTTCTGTTTGTGTATTTCTCTTACATACTACTTTGTTTTAAGGTATTCTGTGACTCAAAACAAGGCTCCTAAGGTCACAACACTTAACATGCATTGAAGGTAAAGAACCCGGTTTAAGCATCATTCCCTTTTGAAGTCCAGATGGGCTTTTCTCTTCCTGGAAGTCTTTTATTTTACCAGCAACACCCAGCAACGCAGCACAATAATCCTGACCAATTTTCTGTCTCTGGCTCTTCTGCACTTTCTCTGCTGGTTTGTTTGGAGGATAAGCAGCCTTTTCCTGAGTCCATGCTGCCCTTTTCCTCTTAATTAGCAGGTGAAGTGACACAAGCAACCTTTCAGCACAAGGACAAGCAGCCTTCAGATAAGAATGATGCCTGAGAGTTCAGTGAAGGTGAAAAGACGAAAAAGTGGAAGGAGGAGTGCAGGGAGATTAAGAGAGGACAGCTGACGGGGGTCGGGGGAGGGTGTGGGGGATTGGGATAAGTTT
>VUQI01028597.1:0-15178 GCA_015106735.1 Paratilapia polleni | reverse complement strand
TACACCACTTGCATTTAATCATTAGCTATTATTAAACTCTTTCTCTCTCCCATAGTGTGTCTTTTGTCCTGTCTCCCTCTGCCCTCTTCTGTTTCCCCTCATCCCCAATCAGTCACGGCAGATGACTGCCCCTCCCTGAGCCTGGTTCTGCCGGAGGTTTCTTCCTGTTAAAAGGGAGTTTTTCCTTCCCACTGTTGCCAAGTGCTTGCTCATAGGGGGTCGTCTGACTGTTGGGATTTTCTGTCTAATTTGTAGGGTCTTTACCCTAAAATATAAAGCGCCTTGAGGCGACTGTTGTTGTGATTTGGCGCTATATAAATAAAACTGAATTGAATTGAATTTCTGTGTATGTAGATGGCAACAGATTTGCAACAGACAGGGGCAGATTTGCGATTTTTGACAATTTATAATAGTTAATCACTGAACTAATCGTTTTCACAAACAGATTACATGGAATTCCCACCTTGACTCCAATCGATCGCAAACTTATAGCACACTCCGTCTTACTGCCGTTTTATCGGTGTCTTGACATTATCGCATTGAAGACAGCAACTGACTGTAAGTGGTTGCAGACCTGGTCCCCGATTTCGAAGCAACCATTTCAAAGGCGACGAGATCACAAGTTCACAAGTGCACACGGTCTCAATAATTTTGGTTTTCAGTCTCCAACCACTGTTTTCCCTAGTGTGACGGTCGCATAAGAACCCAAAATGAAAAACACTTTATAAAGTGTAACTGATCCATATTTAGAATAAACCTGAGCCACAAAATGTCATGCTGTCTCTGCATTCCATGATATTTTCACACATTATGCATTAACTTGCGAAAGTTAATGCACAGCTTATTTATCCACAAAAAAAGCTATGCTTTAACTTGTGAAAGTTAATACATAGCTTTCTGTTTGCACAGAACGACATTCATCAGCTGTCACAAGTTAATGCATAGCTTTTTGTTGACACAAAACGCATCTAAAATTGAGTAAACTTCAATTACTAGTAGGCAATCCACTGCCTGTTATTCGATAATTCTTAGTGTAGCACTAAAGGGACTCATGGTCTGTGTGTATTTAATGCAGCTCTGAAAGAGCTCAAGTCACACAGAAATTCTGTGTAGCCACAGTTTGTCGTCGCATTCTTACAGAAATGCCGTGCTTATTTTTAACTAAAACATATCCTCTTATTAGCAATAAATGTGCAAGGTGATCACCCTGATTTTAGATAAGTTAATGGAAGCACATCTAGATTATTATAGGCAGTATAAGTCACATGCATTTTAAGTATAATGCACCCCAAGGTTTACATAAGGTGAAAAAAAAATACAAAAACATGTACGCCATGCAACAAAATAAAAGTTGTTGCTGTCTGGTGTTGTTCAAAAAAAATAAAAAAAATAAATCCATTTAAATTACCCTCTCACAAAAGGTGTGAACAAATTTTACCTGATGCCTCTGGCAGAAAGACATCTGACTCTGAGTCATTCACCAGAAATGGTGGAGATGGAGGGATTGAAAAGAAGACAGAGGCAAGGTCTGACAAGAACAGGTGAAAATAATCAAACCAACAATAAAACAAGACATTTAAAGTCAAAGAATGGCATTACAATGAAACAAAAAAGAGAGAAAAACTTAAAAAAAACAAAACAAACCCACAATAAAACCCACAAGGACAAAAATAAATAGATATGTGCTATATTAAAAAAAATAAAATAAATTTTTAACATCTTAAACTTTTTAACCCCTCCCGGTCTAGACTTGTTTAATGTGTCATGTGTGCACTTGGAGCTGGTAATACTGCTACACTGTACAAACAGAGATTTAACATGCTGAAAGTGGGGGCTTAATTCCCATCAGCATATCCTAATCAGGGCACTTTTTGATGCTCTTTTGACTTATAAGCCGAGACCTTTGACAGTAACGAGACTCTGTTTGACAACATACGTGCCAGTGGGCTTTATAGCTGACCCTCTGACCCGAACTAGGTGCCAATTAACTGTGGATTATGCTTAACCTAGGCAATGGGTCAATGATAATGTCACTCTGTTTAAACACTGGTGTTGTGCATGTAAAGCCATGAGAAACAAACTACTGATGTTAAAGGTATCAAAAAACATTCAAATTTCTTGTTGGAAGGTGGAGAAGATTAAGAAGATTTATATAAAAGCTCACAAATGTAGCAGACAACAAATACTTGAAAATATGCAGATATGGTCTAAGCATGAAGAGTAGATAATGGAGACCTGCAGACAAAGGTGAATAACTAAAAGGACAAAATGCAAAGCGCGAAAAAGCCTGCAAACTCTAAGGATTTGTTGACTTCAGCGTTCCGTTCCTTTATAAGGGACCACTCTAACAGGAGAGGCTTCCAACTGAGTAGCTCAGAAGAAGAAACAGAGCAATAAGTGAATGAGTAAAAACCAGAACCTTTGTAGCATGGCTGCATCTTCAAGTTAGACTTTTCAGATTGTCATGCAACCAGAGGTAATATTTGATAAGCATTGCTTTTTCTGCAACAGCCATTCGGTGCATTTACATTTTGTGATGAAGGCTATGTGCAATAGTTTTTGTAGATGTTGGAGGAGTCTAACATTCCTGTGCTAAATTCAGGCTGCCTAAGAGTGTGCTGTATGGAAGTAGATTCAACTGCAACTGTTCTAACTTTGTTAAACATACAAAAAAGTGTTGTAACAATTGCTGTGCTGTTACTGCAGCAAATGCAGGTGATTCCAGCAAGGAAATCTGATACTCAACATGCAGCCTGTGGACCAAATCAGGTCCGCCATAGGGTGCAGACTGGACTGCCAACCATTTTTAATTCACTAAGTAAAAATTGAATGAAGAGGCTCTGGCTACTTTTAAGGCTGCATAAACTGTTGTAATCAATGTAACCAGCACATATCCAGTTAAACCCTCAGTCCAATGTCCTGGGATGTATGCAATAAGGCTACCTGTTGTTTCAACACCTCCACCACCACTCACTTACCACTCACCAATTTATATACATTTAATATTTCCAGGAAGTGATGAACTCAGAGTCTTGATTCCAAACTCTAACTGTATTCTTCTGCTACAACAAATCATTTCAAACGTGAGCTGTCGGACTCAGTTAGCTTTATGAGGGGTTACCTGTTGATGATGACACAGCGGAGGAAGATCCCGCTGCCTGAGTCGGGCTAAACGGGTCCAGAGACAGAAGGTCGTTGTTAGTCAGCCTGCCAGAGTTTTGAGAGAAAGAGAAAGTCATTAATAATTTAAAGGTTTACAGATGCTGCAAGCATAAAGAAAATTATGAACACCGGCACTGAGCAGACAAGAGTTACAACGAAAAGGTTTGATGTTTTACTCGAATACTCACTCATAGGATGTTGGCACTCTGGGTTTTGCTAGTTCATCACCTGATGTGAGAGAAAAACAAACAGAAAAGTTAGGTGTACAGTTCTTAACAGAGTGGTGACAGCAAATACAAATTCACACCAAGTTACTTAAAATCAAATAAAAAAAAAATTTTAAAAAAGATTTTTGACAGCTAGCTTTCAAAGTTATTTGAAAAGAAATCACACCTTAAACCAGAAACAAACTTTTTTTCTTCTGAAAACATTCAAACCACCACCTATTGTATCACTGAAAGAAATATATTTGCAGTAAGATTAAGGTTAGACACAAATGTTTAACTTTCTTATTTCTGCCTTGTAAAGAAAAACCTTGATCTCTTACCCAAATAAAGAGTTAACACAGGGGGTTATACTGTGTTTTCCATATGGTGGTAGCACTTTAAAACAGGGGATGAAGTGACTTTGCAATGAGGAATAAAAATTAGGAATTGATCTCTTATTTTATACCCCTTTTTAAAGTGTTACTTTACATTGAAAAGATCCATATAAGCAACCTGAAGCAGCACTTTAAGCACCAGAGAAAATACTACTGAGAGGACCCAGATTTAAAACCACACTTGTACGTAAGTCCTTCAAATTTAGGTACTGAAAGTTTGCAGTGAGTCAGTGATGTTAGCTGGGGTCAGCTGGCTTCTGAAGCTGTGTGAAAGGCTCCTATGAGGGGACAGCGATGAAGGCAGTGGAAGACATTTTAAGTGGAGGGGAAGGTAGGGTTGTAGGCCAACTACTGTAGTGAAAAATACTCACCAGAACCCTGAGGCTTAGACCTTACTGTAGACATTCCTGGGATCCCTGAGCGTATGTAAAGTATACATCTATCAATGCCATTACCTTTTGCAAATTGATCTAAATGCTATCAGGGCTTCAGCTGCGGAAAGTGAATGTAATTATCATTAAGCCTCATATAAACACTGACTATGAAAACAAGGCAATAAGAAGAAAAACAAGATGGGAAGAAGATTAAAAAAAAAACTTTCTGGGTGAATAAGCAGTGCTTTTATGGTTCTTTTATCAAAGACCTCATGGAGTACAACAAACACTTTTTCATAGGCACTTGGGGAAAACACAAACTCAGCAAAGCTCCCACAACTGTGCCAGTATGCAGAAAGGAAAAGATAATTTCTGACATGTCCAAACATAAACAGCTAATTAAGCAATTAATCTTATTTGTACCATTGGAGGGAACTATCCCTCAAGCTCAGATTTATAGAAGAGAACAGCTATTTACTTTTTCTTGGGATGTGTTGGTTTTGGCTACATTTTTGGATTTTCCTTCTTAAAGACAACCTCTTTAAAAACAACTTGGGCCAAGAAAAACGTGGTAGAGAAGTTGTGCAGTCGAGCCCCCTTCCACTTCATCCTTCACAGTCATGTAGCAACACAGATAAAGGAAAGGTCAGGGAAAAAAAATACTCACTAGACTGGTTCCTCCGCATCTGTCCCTGAAAGCAAAAACAGACAATGATTAATCAAAGATGCATACTAACTGATACATCTGCTGATACATAACTTGGTTTACTTAGTTAACAAAAGGACAAATAGGGCAAACGACAAGGAAGAGGCAATCATTCGAGAATGATCTACAAAGTGAAAAGTGTTGCTGAATGTATCCCTAACTCACTCTGAGGAACTCTACAAATTATCCATTATTTTTTTACATCTTCAATAACCCCTAAATTCTTATTTATGTGAAGAAAATGCAGATACCAATCAAAATACGTGTTAACAGTTTTCAAAATTGTTTTATTAATTATTCCCATCGGCAAAGGGAATTTTTCCACTTAAGAGTTCAAGACAGTAAATCACAGGACTACTCTTGACTCACACATACCAGACATTAAACCTAGGGTGAAAAATTCAGCAGCGCAAAACCGTGTATGTAAGCCCATATAACGATCAGTCAGGGACAACACAGAGCGTGCCCCAAACTCTTCACCAGCTTCCTTCACCGAGCTTTTTTCGCTGTGACATAAATCTGCCCAGTCTCACTGCACAACGCAATATATGCAAGACACACTCTAGAGGTCCACCATACCAACAGACACTAATTTCAATGAAGAATTTATTTCTTACAAGAAGAAAGGTTAGAAAGGTGGGGTGTGTGTGTGTGTGTGTGAAGAAAATAGGGACGAAAAGGAAACAAAATGGGTTTAAGGAACATAGCAAAAGCATTTAACCACCATTGAGCTGTGAGGCCAGGGTTTAGTCCCACAGGCGCTAAGCAGCAAATGGGTTCAATTATGGCTATTGCTGGCCACACACACACATGCATACACACATATACGACTTCCATTGCTCTTTCAATAAAGGGAACACCGCGGAGGGGAAACCAAACAGGAGGAGAAATGGAAAAAAAAGACAGAAAAATGAGCACTGAGGGGAAAAAAAGAACATCTATCAATAATTCACACCAGATGATGCAATGTTTGTCATCGTCTTGGATGGAGTGTATGTTTTGTGTAAATATAAAATAGGCAGAGGGAGCAGGAAAGCATATATAACCTTAAGACTATGCCGGTATTTGAATTCAAATCAAGTCAAACACACCAAGAATACTGACAGGATGAGAAAGTAATGGTTAGTTTAACTCTCAGAAACAACCAAAACCAATCCCTGACAGAAAAAGATTAAGGTTTAAATTGTCCTCTTTTTTTTTTACACTTAACAGAAAAAAACATCCTCTATAAACTTGGAAGTTAGCTTTATAATTAATTCCTATGGTGGAAAAAAAAAGAAAACATTTGTAAAAACTACGCAACTAACCCCATAAAGTATTCATAAATAACCACAACAGAGTCCTGTCTAGAATAAGTGGGCTTCAATAAAACCCAAAGAGTAAAACCAAACAAAGAAACGAGGGGGGAAAAAATAGAGTGAGGTACAACACAAATAATGAGGAGGAAAAGCAGCGAGAGCAGAGGCTGAGTGAGAGAGAGAGAGACGGCCAAAGAGGATGCCGTGACAGTCGGTTAATGTGCAGCCACGGAGTGAGGCGGGCGAAACCCACTAGACCCCTTTAGCAACACTGAGCATGCCCCTCTCAGCCGCTCCACAACAACATTAACAACAACACGGTTTGCGCACAAGCACACAAGCAGTAGTGGTTTTAAATTTTAACGACAGTGGCTATTTTCATAGAGCGAGCGGCAGAGAGTGATTCAGAGACTGAGAGATGGTGAGGGACAAGGAGCTGAATGGAGAGATCCATAACTGGGGTCACAGACTGTGTGTGTGTGTGTGTGTTTGTTGACTGGCGAGCATTGCCGTAAAACATTCCCTCAAGAGCTGAGTACGTGTCTGTGAGACTGCATTAAAGGCCGACACGTACTTAACTCAGAAACTGCTTCTGAGTTCTTAATTTTTATTAGAAAAAAGAAGAGGAAGAAATAAGTGACCCCAAGGTTGTTTGACATTAAACTCAATTCTGATTGAAAACAAACAAAAAAAAAAGGAAATTTGGCAAACATGAACCTAATGAATCAGAAAACAATGTGGCATGTAAAATAAATTAAACATAAAGCTTTTCAGTGTGGATAAAATAAGAGTTAAGAAAGAGTAACCCATGGCAAACATTTATGACAAATGGCTTTTTTAATTTGCCCTACAAGAGGTTTTATATTCTCATGATGCCCTCTAGTGTTACAGAAGCAGAGTAGCCTTCTGCTGCAGCAGGGCAAGGCAGCAACAGGTTTGTCTTTGGGATTTCTAGTATCTGATGTGTTTTCAGCATGTTGTGAAACCGTACCGAGGTCGAAGGTGACAGGATGATGTTTCCGATGGAGGCCTTAAGCTCATCGATGTTGGCTTGGTTCTGATGAAGGCCGTTGTTTGGCTGAACAGGCTTGATCTGCACGTGGAACTTCCTGGGCTCATCTTCATCCTCCGAGTCGCTGGACGAGTAGAAGGAATTCTCTTTGGCATGTGGGCAGAGAAGTTAAGGAGGATAATAAAAACAATCACAGAACAAAAAAACTGAGTTTTATTTAGCCTTGCTTCAAACAGCAGGAAAAAAATAAACCCAAGGTGTCTTACAAGCTAGACTGAGCCTATGAGTGTGAATAGCATTAAAACAAACGAAAAGGATATCGTTTTCATTTACTTCTGGTCTGATACAGAAACCCTCTTCATCAACTTGAGGAACATTCTGCAAAAACACAAGCAGATGTTTATCTTTTAAAATGTATTCTGAATTAACACAAAGTAAAATAAAGCTATAGGATGTGCATCCCTTGTTAACAGATTTTTAGCAGTTAAATGGCATCCAAATTGTATTTTTTTTTTTTTATTTTGTTCATCTTGTACTAAATAAAATGATTTTTATTTTCAAATTGGCACTTTAGTCACGAAACTGCTATAACTAGATAATAAATTGTAAATTACACATTTTAAAATGAAGAAAAATACAAGTGTTAACTAATACTTAATTTTAGCAGTCAAAACATTCAGACTGCAACTGAACTTGTGTTATTGTTTAAGTACAAATTTGTCAGGGAACTCATCATCACTAGCTAGTTCATCAAGTAGTAAATTAATAGGCGTAAACTCACTTTTCATTCACAGCATTTGTTGAGTTTTTACATAACAAAACATACTAGAAATGAAAATAGGTACACAGTGGATACACAAAACAACCTAAAAACAGGGTTAAAGGGGTAATTATATAATTCCACTATCACATCCTACACAACCAAAGTTGCGAGATCTGTAAATTCAGGTGAATCACAAAACACTTAGTGGCACTAAGGGTCATTTTTGTAACCTGGATTTTCAAATAAATGTATGATTTATATTGATTTAAAAAAAAAAATGAAATGCAGTGTTTTTGTCTGCTGTGTTACACAAAACAAGGTGTGGATATGAACATTTGGCGTGAGTGTGTTAGAAAGAGACACTGTGTGTAAGGGTGGGCGGTTATTAGCTTGCTTACAGCATTCTGGATGTCTATTGCTCCATAGTATCCAGGAGGAGCGCCATTGGCAGTGTTCTACAAGCACAGAGAGGAATGAATAAATGAATGAGCACATCCACAAAACAAACAAGAGGGAACAGAGAGAGAGAGGGTGACTGGAAATCACTAAACTAGATAGCAGAAATAAATCAAGGAAGATCTTTTCCACCTCCTGCTGTTTGAAATCAAAATAACACACCGGGCTGAAAGTCAAAGATTACAGTCGCTGTCTGCTTTGGTGAAAATGATACTCACAGCAGCTTCAACTTCTGTCGACTCCCTGGAAGACAAAATGGTCACATGATGACGACAAACAAGTCTTTAAAGGAAAAGAAGTGAGGCTGCATAAATTGTGCTGTGAACTGAAAATACAAGACTTTACTCACGTAGAGTCTGTGTCCTTGTCTCTCCTCCGACCTGGGATGCCAAATGGTTTTCTTCTTCTGGGTTTGGCACCTTAAAACAAAAACAAAAGAGTTTTAACCACAGATTAAAAAACAAAAACAAAAGAAGAGGCATCAGTTTGCAATGACATCTAATATTTGTGGCCATTTGAAGTGTATCTGTTAAAACGTTACTTTTTTACAAAAAGGCTTACCTTCAGCAGCAATAGCTACATTGCACTCCTCAAACTCAATGGGTCCTAATGAGACCAAAAAAAAAATCATTTAGGTTCATTTGGCACAGAAAGGGTCAATGACCCACTGCTGTGAATGCTGTGAATGTGAATCACGCAATAATCACACACACACATATACACACAGCACAAACGCACAACATGCAGTCTGGCGTGCAATACAAAGAGTGTATACAAACAGAGCTAGGCTGCTCCCAGAGGGCAGACAGGGTCAATAGCAGAGTCAACTCTGTGTCTGGTGGCCCTTACAGAGATGGGAAAATCCCTCCTGGGTGACACGAAGAACCACTCTACACCACCGCAGTCTTCTTTAGAGAGACGCACACAAAACCTCCACTGGGATCATCGCAAGCATAAACCAGTTACAAATCCTCGCAGGAGGCTGGGTATTTTCAGCAAACAGGTATGCAGACTAAACCGAGGTGCCCACACGGGACACGCAAAGTTACTAACCTTATTACAAAAAGACAAGCGAGTGCAAGATTAAAAGCGATGATGTGTTTAAAGACACTCGGACTAATCTGCTCATGAGCTTAAGTAACGCCCTTTTCTCCTTCACTCCCACATGCATAAAACGGCGAGAGAAAGAACCAACCATAAACAAACAAACAATCAACAGAAAACTGCAACATCCTTGATTAATAGACAAATCCTTAAATCTATTCAAGCTAATGACCAATACATCATCTGGAGCAAAACCAGCCGTGAATTTATATGAAGAAAGTGAAAAAAAACCCCCCAAAAAACACAGTTTTTGGTTATTCAAATGATGAGAAAACAACAAAAAACAACAATGTTTACGCTTAATTTAATCCTCATCAATTATGCACATTTGCCTCCAAGGCTCTAAACTTTGATTATCACGCTTCAAATGTCCCTCCAGAAACATTTATTGAGGCTTTTCAAAGGGTTGGTGCACAAACACACAAACACACACACACCCTAAGGAAAATCAGAGGGAAGACATGCAATGCATGTACGGGTCAATCAGGCAAATCCAGGAGATCGGGCTGTGCGTGACTCTGTATGTGTGTGTAGTTACAATCTATGAAAAAGACTGATGCCTTCTCAGCTATACAATTAAACAAACAGGGTTTAATTATTAATGTTAAATGGTTACGTGACTCTAAATATTTTAATCCTAAAAATGTGTGACTTGGAAGACATCTTATCAGACAAGATAGGCACAGATATACTGCAAAGAACTAGAAAGCTTAACAGTTTACAAGATTAACGGAAGACAGAAAGAGAGAGCGACAGAAAGGCAGAGAGAGGGAGAGAGAGAGGGAGAAAGACAGGGCAGGACCCTCTGGCGGTATTTGTGATACACTAACATGCCTTGACCTGAAAACAACAAAGCTAATGATATTTTAACTCAAAATGTATACAGCAGCAGTGGTCCAATGCAGTCTCCCCAGAGGAGGCCGGTCGCGAGCAGAATTGACGCATTGTTTGGAGTGTGCGATGCTGAGTGAAGCGCAGGGAAGCGGCGAGTCACGAGAGGCATGCATCACGACAAGTGAAGTGGATAAAGCACACCAATGACCGATCTACTCTACTGTGCAATATCAGGCCTCTACACTGCTGGCAAACACACAACGGCAGCACGAAGGACTGTTGTGGGTTTTGAATGCGAGCGAGCTTCGTGCCAATCAAAACAACCCTGGCATGCTCATTCAAGAACTTTTCCCTCATAGAAGGAAGTGAGAGACACCATAATTTCATCATCCCCATTCAACCACTTTAAGAACAGGTGAAAATATTTCAAGTGTAGCTTTTTTTTTTTTTTTTGAAGAGGAAACACATCATTAACTCATGACATCAGTGTTTATTTACGCGTCAGTGGTCAATATGGTCAAACAAAAGCATTAAAAAAAAAACAAAAAACGGGCTGGCAAAAGGGGAAATCACTGAAAAATTACCCAGTGCATTCTTTAGCTGAGCTCTGGGATGTTTAACAAATGCTGCAGGAATCTACAAAAGACCCAGGCAGAGCAGGAACTTCTTGCCACTAGCATCCTGCGATCCCATCTGACAATATTTATGCACACAAACAGCAGAAAAAGTCTAAACACCAGACGCATGAATATTACCTAAATCTGGACAGACATTAGGAACTGTTTAAGCATCTCCTAAACAGACAGACGACTTTGTTTATACAGGGGAAGATGTTTCTTTTCTTCCTACTCTCTGTGAGGGAAGCATGCAGTCACGCATGAGAGGAGAATGGTTTTTTAAATTGCATATGCTTCACATGGCACTGGGAGAGGGAGAGGGGTGGAGGTTTGCGTGTCTGGCCCGCCGCCAGTTGACAGCTCAGCTGGATATCGTTGAACACTCCGAACCCCCCTGCCTCGCAGCGTGTCACTTTGGGATTGTTTCCGCAATAGAAAGTTTATTCAACCTCTCTTTCTCTCTCTCTAAAGGATCTGGACCGGCCATCCGTTCAGCTATTTCATCAGGGGACAGACAGGTTATTTTTCTGACAGGGCCAGGGCTGCTGCGCAATCCCTAATGAACAGCTTGATACAAGGAGGAATTTTCTGACCGTTTTTTTAGCCTCAATTAATTCTGCTGTCCAAACAAATGAAGGCCACCACTCCTTAGATGCAGCGTCCGGACACAAGGGTCACCGTTTGTGTACACACAAACACAGCAGAGGTGAACCCTTTGTGCCCGTGACCTGACGTAATGTAGTACAAGTGAAGTGATAAGTAATATTTCAGACAGTGTTTTAAATGATTTGCATGCTCAGATTGCACAGACTAACACCAGTGAAGTTAAAATACATTAGTTGTCAGTAGGAAAGTCAAGCTTTAGAGACTACTAGAGTAAGTAACTATCAACAAAGGAGATGTGGGACTGAGGGTGTGTGTGTGTGTGTGTGTGTGTGTGTGTGGGTGTGTGAAAGAGAGGGAGGTGAGGGGTTATAGCCAAAGGAGCCTGAGGAGTTTTCCCTTGATTATTGTGGCATGGCAAAGTTTACACAAGAGTTATTGTTGAGCCCTGACCTCCTGAAAAAGTTGGTTATGCCTGCTTAGTCTGTGAGCACAGCAAAGCCCCCTGTGTGTCACATGCTTACTGGAATGCCAAGCCTGCCTACCTTTACAGCAGATTACTGTGATTGACTCTGATGGCCCTCTTCTACTTCTAATTGCCCCTCTCTATACACCCCTCCTCTTCCCACAAGCTGAGATCAGACAGAAGGCCGGGTACCCCTGGCAACAATTTATTAACGCACAATACAGGCACTGACAAACATTAATTTCCAGAATAAAAAATACAGGACCCCAGTGTCTTACCTGGTCTCTCTTTGCCTGTTCCTTTGCTCTCGGCTAGTTTCTGTATTAAGCTCTCCACCGATGTGTTCTCAATGTTCCTCACAAATTCATGATGAACCTAGAAAATTCAAAATAAATCATATTTAGTAATGGTTAGCTGAGACTTGTTCAGAGACTTGTTCGAATGAGGGCGTGGTAAATTTTAATTGATTTAATATTGGGCTAAGAATTTACTTGGTTAATTGATGATCACTTGTTCATTACTTACATTTAGGGCAATAAATTCATAATAAGGTAATCTGGGGCCACTTACTAGGTTACAATTCTCTTTAAGAAAATGTGATGACCAACAGAACTCTCACTTGCACATGTAAGTTCTGGCAGCACAGCCAGATTAAAACTCAACAGAACATATGGAACAACACTTAATAAATGTTGTAGTGCAGTTTGCTTTGAGTCCAACTGGAGAGTTAAACATTTTCATACAACTTCCTATAAAATCTGTCCTGTCTCTCCACTGTGCCATTGTCACAGGTCATTCTCCAATGCGCGTACCTACTTATAAATCAAAAATTAAAAGGTTTAACATCATTATCACATGCATATACAGCATGTACACTGTATTTATGCATAACTGAAAGTGGAATCCTTTCAATTAGTGGACAATTAGAAACCACAATGCTGTGTTCAAAAAGTGCAACAGTAACTACAGTGGTGTTTTCCCATTTGCATTAAATTTTATTGTATACTACAGTACTGTTTGGACGCCCTTGAAAACGAGGTGCTCCATCTCAGAGGTTTTACCCAGATATAATAAGTTTTTAACATACTGTTTACTGTAATACAGGACTGCTCTATTATAGCAAAAATCATAATCATCATTATTTTAGTCAATATTTAGATCATGATTATGTAACTCAATTACTCGTTGACTTTGATATGTATTTACTGAATTGTTGTTTTTTTCTTTCTGAATCTATTTTCAACAGAGCATTTGAACTTTTATATAAATTAGATGAAAATAACAACAACAACAACAAACTTGAACTGAACTAAATCTTCCACAGCCTAATGGCTGTGACTTTGAACTTTGGGCTTTCAAAGGACTAAAAGTTGCTCCTCTAATGGTAAGGTGAACATTTGTTTAAAACTTTCCTTTTTGGCAAAGCTTATAGTTAAAGCTGGATCAGGTGACCCCGAATTATCCCTTAGTTATGCTTCTATAGGCTCAGGCTGCTGGGGGCATCCCATGATGCACTGAGCATTTCTTTCTCACTCACCTCACCACTCTTCACTCTCCATGTGTTCACACACCACTATTGCAATTTAATGATTAGTAATTACTAAACTCTGCCTCTGTCCCACAGTGTGTCTTTTGTCCTGTCTCCCTCTGCTCTCTTCTGTTTCCCCTCACCCCCCAACCAGTCGCAGCAGATGGTTGCTCCTCCTTGAGCCTGGTTCTGCCAGAGGTTCCTTCCTGTTAAACAGGAGTTTTTCCTTTCCACCATCACCAAGTGCTTCCTCACAGGGGGTCATCCTATTGTTGAGGTTTCTGTCTAATATTGTAGGGTCTGTAGCTTATAATATAAAGCGCCTTGAGGCAACAGTTGCTGTGAATTGGCGCTATATAAATAAAATAGAATTGAATTGAATTGTTTTATAAGTAAAAAACAAAATGAACTGTTGCACAATACTCGCAGAATCTTGATTATATTGTTTCCAATAACACTGGAAGCCAAATCTTCATAGAAAATAATATTTGGCCCAGTTACTAACTGTTTTGCACACTAGAATGTAATTTGTTTTATTACCTCCACCAAACGAGTTTATGCTATTGGTTCGGTTTGTCTGTTTGTTTGTTGGCAGGATTAATCAAAAAGTTATGATTCAGATGTAAATTTTACAAGGCCTGGGGCTTGGCCTAAGTTAGAAGTGACTTTTGAAGCCAATCAGGATTGGATCCAGAATCCAGGAATCCAGGAATCCAGGAAGGATTCTTTACCATTGCGAAACATATCGTCATGAAAAAATATCACATTCAAATGAGACAGAAGAAAATATCACAGACTAATCTGGATCCAGATATCCTTTTTGATTCAGGGACTCAATTCATGCATGTTGTGGAGGTTAATTTACTGCCTTGACAGATATATGCAGTTTTGGACTCCTCTGACATTTTCTCCCTATAACTAAATAAACTAAACATTTAAGAAACTGATCAGTTGCTTTTGCTTTTCTGTTAACATGTTTGTTTATAACATGACAGAAACGGTGTTACTTGTTTAATAGTCTTTTTAAGCAGATATCTGACAGAAGATTTTTGATACAGGAGGCTTTTTGGGCTTCATGCGTAGTTTGATTATAGTCCAAGTTCTATTGACCAATCACGTTTGATCAGAACAGAAAGTGTTCCAAAATATTGACGGTTTTCCCCAGACGATGGGGATGGTAACCAGTGGCTTTCCAGACTGCCGCTTTAGTGCTGCCCTTTCTTTTATGATATACAGGAAAAGAGACAGTTTCCTGCTGTTCCACTGTAATTTGAGCTGCATTGCCTTTAGTCTGTATTTATAACATTTGTTTTGTTTGTTTTGCATGTGGAGAAATACTGTAATTTACTGGCATTCTCTTGTGTCAGGTTGCATCATTGTTGCGGGCACTGAGATACCCTTTGGGTAGTATGAGAGGAAGGATAGTGTTTGTTTGCTTGTTTGTTTTGGATGTGCACATGTGCTTGTGTGTTTAGTGAGGGGGAAGTGAAGCCGAATGACTGTGCCATCTCAACAAACCATTTAGATGTGCGTGATACTGTAAGCGCAGAGTGGCTCCACTATCAAAAACACGCATAGGCACACATATGTGTTTGCCCCCTGGGCCTCTGTGGCGAGGTGGAGTGCATTAGCCTTCTGTGCCCTGGCAGGAGAG
>VUQI01028595.1:29814-42257 GCA_015106735.1 Paratilapia polleni | reverse complement strand
GGTACAACAGTGAGTGTCTACAGCCATCTGTAAAACTCGGTGGAGGCTCTGTCATGGTTTAGGGCTGCATTTCAGCCAGTGGTGTTGGAGATCTTGTCAAAACTGATGGAATTATGAATGCAGAAAAGTACCATCAGAGTTTGATCCACCATGCAATACCATCTGGAAAGTGTATGATTGACAATGGTTTAATTTTTCAGAATGAAAATGATCCCAAACACACTGCCAATGCAGTACAAGCATACCGGGATAGAAAAACACAATGGAACACTATCAGTCATGGATTGGCCTCCCCAGTGCCTGGACCTCAAAATTATTGAAGCAGTGTGGGATCATCTTGACAGAGAACAGAACAAAAGGCAGCCAACATCCAAAGAAGAGCTTTGAACGTCCTTCAAGAAGCCTGGAGAACTATTCCTGAAGACTGCTTAAAGAAATTATAATAAAGCTTGTCTAAGAGAGTTCAGGGTGGGTTGAAGAATAAAGGTGGTCATACCAAATATTGATTTTCAAGCTTGTTAGAATTGTACAAACTCTGTTTTTGCCTCATATACTGTATTTCCATTTATGGTTTCACATATTTCCCATTTTCCAAGCAAAATAAATGAATAAATTAATGCTGGCTCGAGTATTTTGCACAGTATTGTATATATAAAAATCAATTAGTGGGAAGTCAAGTCAAGTTTATATATATAGCACATTTAAGCACAACGGACAATGATCAAAGCGCTGCACAAGAAAGTCTGTGGGCATACAGAGACAGCCACTTAACAGCAACATACAGAAAATTATGATGAACATGATTTCCACAGCCAGTAATAAAATGCAAAGCACAATGGTAAACAGTATCTAACCTCTTTAGGTCAGGTGCATCCATAAAGGGCAGATAACTGTTATCCAATAAAAGGTGGAAAAAAGTTGAAATGAAAATATTTATTACTAAAAAAGAGAATTAATTTAAGTTTCAGTGTAGATACAAGCTTTTCAATGTGAATTTTAAAGGACAAATTCTTATTTACAGTGGTGTCTGAATACCTGTTGTATTTACTTATTGTACTTAGTGTTGTGTCCATTTCAATTTTGTTCCCTTTTGGCAGTTTTGATCTTAGGAAGTTTAGATGGCAGTGGAAGAAAATATAAATTAAAAAATAAATATATGAATAAAAATCACTACACAGGACATGATTATGCTTAATTATCAGGGACTATTTGAAATGTGCACATACATGAAAAAGAAGAGAGCACAATAAAATCAAGGCCACATTAAAAGTCGTGTTTCCACACTGAACACTAGGGGGCACTGACACATCTCTATTTACAGAGGGCATGAGAAAGAAGCTGATGACCATAGACAGAACACAAATAAATGAAACCTTGAAAATAACAATAGACCCAGTGAATGAACAATCCTATTATTTTACTGTGAAATGAGGGGACCCATTTATGTTCCTTCATTGATGTGTTTCGTTCCACTCATTCTCCCATCCAATCAGCTATCTATCAGAGTCCTCAGCCACTCATGTAAGACTGATGCTTCCACAAACACAGCTTGCATAAACACTATGCTTGGCTGCCCACCTTTATAACTCGTTTCACTTTGTTTGCCCCATTTCATTCGTCCCACAGTTCTCCAGTGGAAAAAAAACATTCAGCAGCAGCATGACCTGTGTGGCTCTTTTAGGCAGTAAGGTCAAGTTTCCCACCAATTACAGACATGCCTAACTAGCACCTAAACAATAAACCCACTAAGGTGTAAGTTTTGAAGATGACATCATGTAAATGTCATCTTCCTCAGTATGCTGTTTTTTCGCTTTTCGTTTTTTAGCTGTTACACTAAGTTAAATCGTGTCGACAGTTACACTGTAGGTGATCATTAGTGCTATTCAAGTCTCAGTGCCACTCAGAATGGCTCCAGCATTTTGGCATCTGTTTGGTTTCATTCAGTTAAAACAGCTGAAAAACCAGTCAAGTTTCCATCCAACATTAACAATTATACTTTCTTTTGTTCTGTGATTCCAACTCCAAGTCTCTCCATGGTGTTTGAAAGGTATGATTTACCAGAAGGACCCCCGACACCTTTTTCTTCTGAAGGTGAACTAACAGTGAAAAATGCCCTTCCAAAATCAGACCCATTTCCCAGATTTAGCTATGGGTGTTGGCAGTTTCTGTGTGTGCTTTTGCAAAGGGTGATTAAAGGACCCCTGATGTGCCAGCAAACAAAGGCAGGAAATCTACATATTTAAGAGAGACATATCATTAATTTGCAGCCTGGAGTATGATTTTCATTGAAACATCTGAGCAATAGGATGAATGCTCCCTGGCAAATGAGCAAGTGAATCCCCTCTCAGGCTAAACATGACATTGAGAAGAGCCCAATGTCACGGTCATGCTGTATAGGACTGGTGAGTATAGTTTGTTAGATAGAGTACAGAATATCTAAAAGCAACTTCTTACTATTGTGATATATTTTTATATTTATTTCACAGAGAACTTTGATTGGTACTTACTTTCGAAAGAAAGCCTCACTCTACTATGATGCAGGGTTATGGATTAACAAAACTAGAGTCTGCAGCATGCTAGCATCTCTTTCAGGCAACTTTATCAGGTGTTAGGAGCTATATGACTATATGCTCACCATGACAGTGCTAACATGTTGATGTTTAACAGGTTAACAGTAGTGCTTATGATGTCGTCTGTCTTAAGTTAACATGTGATGCAAACATTTCATTTTATATTTTAATTTTGCTGTCTTGGTGTATTTTGTTAATACATTTATTGCATGGCTGGTATGAAAGAAGGAAGAGACCAGTTTGATGGATGATGGCACAAGACAAAAAGTCTTGGGATCAACTGAGTTATTTGGAGTGTAAATATTGGCACCAAATTTCATGGCAGACCATCCAGCATCTGGTAACATATTTCAGTTTTAGCCAGAGCTGTGGTGGAACAGACACATAACAAGCATGGCTAAAAAAATAGCTTAATATTTTCTTTCTTATACCTGAGTACTGCTGTGGAACACTCTTTCTCCACAGCGTTCTCTACAACCTTGACAAACAAATGCAAAGTGTTAAATTAGTCGCCTTTGTAAGAGATCCTCATCCACCAGCTATTCTGAATCAGTGACCTTAACACCTGGTACTGGAATTCAACCGCATGTATTTTGTAAAAATAAAATAACTGTCTCTCTCTGTCCTGTCTTCATTCCTTAATTACAGTAGCTGCAGAAAAACGGAACACTTTGCAGTCAGCATTCATGCTAAGCTACAACTTAATCTTCCTTGAGTTAGTTACTGTAAGAAAATAAAGCAACAATGATCATACTTCAAATCTTTACATAATTCACATCCCTTTAGTAGAAGAGTACCTACATATCTGGTAGGAATGTTAACATAAATGCACAGCATAAAAATGTATTTGATGTAAAATTTAATCCAATTTCATTTTATTGTTCACTGTTTAAATTTGGATACTTCTGTTAGTAAACTTATGTAGTGCAATATGTACATAGTTGCAAAGTGCTCGACTTTCGACAGGATTGTGATGTCTTAAATTGAAACACAGCAAGTGGTGCACTTAACAGGAAATGACGATTACTACATTAGACTGTGTTTGATGTGTCCACCACATATCTAACATCAATGCATATTGTAGGGTCTTTACCCTACAATATAAAGCGCCTTGAGGTGACTGTTGTTGTGATTTGACGCTATATAAATAAAACTGAATTGAACTGAATTGAATTGAATGCTAGATTGAGCTGTTAGCTAGCTAGTTATAGCTTCCTCATTGGTGCTGATGGTGTTTCCTCATCCTGAAATGATGAGGCTAAAAATTGTTTGGTAGACCCTCCCATTCTGCTGTATAGCTAATATGGTGGGCATTAAGGGTAAGGACTTTACACTCAGCTTCACACTCAGCTTTTTGGCAGTTATGACCATTTAAATACTGCTGTGTAAACAGCATGTAGCCCTGTGCCACTACACTTAAAATAGCAAGTTTAAGTACAGAATTATGCAATTTAAGACACCACAGTTGTATCTAAAGTTGGCCTTCCTCAGCGGTTGCTGAGCTGGTCATGGAGGTATTTTAGCAGTTACGACAAGAATAAGGAACTTGGTCATTTCACAAAATTAGCATTAGATGAGGCTTGAAGCTTTGTTGGTAAGGTACTTAAAAGTGATCATAAAACCATTTTTCAAATAAATAATTCGGCCTGTTGTTATATCATTGACATCATGCTTTTCCCTGCATCTGTTTCAGTTTAATTTTAAACTTGCAACAGCTGATTTTCTTTGGTCAGGGGCTGCAAAAACAAGCTGTTGGCACAACACAGATACTAGGGTTGATATCAGAAAACTAGTCCTATTTGTGCAGCAACATCAGAATTGATTTTTGTCCCGATGACCAAAATTCACTCTTTTTTTTAAGCTAAGAAGAAAATGTCTGATTCTCTATTGGCCAAATGCTCCACTACAGTGTTTTTATATGAAATATTTGCCTTACTTTGTCTTTCTGTTTGGTACTGAGAAGGAACTCTACTGAATTCATCAGAGTTTTGTCTGCTAAAATGCTATGAGGGCAGTGAGAGTGAACCAGAACTGTAAGGCTGCGGTCCAGAAAATGAGAACAATTATCCAAAGGCTCAAGAGAAAACTACACTGGGCTTTCTTTTTAAATAGATTTTGATCTCAATGGGACTTCCTGGAAAAATAAAGGTTAAATAAATAAAATAAAGGAATTAAATTACTGATGAATTGAAACTATCAGATCTGTCAGCATAAAATGTCCAACTAGGGGGGAAAAGACATAATCCATTACTGTATCTGTCAATAAATGTTGAGCACTGCAGAGATTATGCTCAGACAGACTGCAAAGATGCTCTGTACCGGCATGAATCAACACTGTTGTTGTTGTTGTGGTGGTGCTGGAAATCACGGTTTATGTATCAGGGAGCTCCTGTTTCCCAGACGGTGGCCCCTCATACAAACTAGCATAAATAATAAATACAGAGCTCTAACGGGTTCTGACCCGGACATATAAAATATGCATAACCACTACAGACAAGTGAAATGCTGAGAATCACACACACACTCACATCCATATTCAACAAACTGACCGTTCAGTCAAACTTATCACCAGCTCCCAAAACTCTTCAGCCATTCCCACAACATGCAGGTTTGAATATATCGACTATGTGGCACAGCATTCAACTGCTTTCCTTCTACTTCCTTCTCTCAACAAAATATTGATCACTATTTCTGTCTACCCTCCTCTCTTAAGTCTTTTACTTTCTAAACAACACCCACCACCTCTCCTCCTCCTCCTCCTTCTCCTCCCTCTCGCTAACTCTGGTATTTCCCAATGAAGACCCCCTCCCCACTTCCCCTCTGTCATTCCCCCTCCCTCTTTCCCTTTCCTCTCCCTCCCATCTCTTCTCCCCCCGTCCTCTCCTCAGATGGATTCTTCAGTCAGTCGTGTGGAACTGGTGCGGCTGCCGGAGAGACAGACATTGAGGCAGAGAGGCTGCTCTGAACAGACGCTGGGTCAGAGCGCTCAGTTGCTTCAGACAATCACAGGGGAGCGAGAGAAAGACACAGGAAAAGAGAGAGAACACCACACAGAAAGATAGGTTGAAAAGGGAGGGAGAGACAGGGGAGGGAGGTAAATATGTGACAGGATGTGGTTTCCCTGAGCTTGCAAAACATTGGTATACAGTCATACTTTGAGCATGACCTAAACACACTGAGCGTGCAAGTGTGTTTGAGCTCCAATAGGGGGTGAAGGGGAAGACGAAGCAAACCGCTGGAGCTGCTGCTGCTGAGCCCGTAGAACCACCACTCTTGTTTCTCTGCTGCCTGCCTGCCTGCCTGCCTGCCTGCCTGCCCGGAGGATTGTGTTTCCTTTTAAGCCAACCAGCTCCACAGCAGCCTCTGACAGCTTACCGGACAGGATCTGAACCTGTCCTCCATCCTCTGTTTGGGCTTTTCTCCCCCCCCCCACCCCTCTAAGTAGAATGCGATTCTCTGCTGGAAGCTCTGGTCCAGTTGCTGCATTTGTGTCCAAGCAGTGAACTTTTCAACAAGATTGTGAAAGAGGTAAGTTTGTTTTCCGTTTCCTTGCTCCCGAGCGTGTGTATGAATTTGAAGTTCCAAGCAGATGTGTTACTGTACTCACCCCTACATCTCTGGACAGCAGCCACTGTAAACTTGGACTGCATGGTAGCAATTGTTTACTGCTGAGAGTTCATTCATTAGATGTTGCCGCAAGCCACAAGTTTGGCTTTTGAGCCGTGCGTTCAGCAACAAGCTATAAACTGCTACCGAACACATGCTTGCTCATTTACGTACACAGTTATTCATCATCAGTGTTGGGTAAAGATATTGTACTACCCATCAGGTAATACTTTAAAAAAGTAACACATTACTTATTTACTCTCTGTAGAAAGTACGTTATCATGTGACTTGTTACTGCCAGTTAACAATATAATGTTAAACCTTACATGCCCACATATCAGCACAACCCCATTTCATAATGAGGAGAGTACACACTTGATTTGTCTTTTAGTATTCAAGTATTACCACAAAGCTGACAGCAAGGTTACTAAAAATCAGCCAGAAGAGCACAGATAAATGTAATTTTAATGTGGTTCTACTGTAGAGGCAGCATTTCCTCTGCTGTGTGCACTGTTACAAGCCTCTTCACCTCTGCTTTTGTTACCTGTTGAAAATCAAGCTTTGGCTCCTTGGCTGGGCTCGGCATACAGCTTGAAAATCACTGTTGGTCCAGTGTTCTTATCTCTAGCTTTGTGTTAGGATTTCGCCCTATGTAGATGCTTGTAGAGATTTAATGTTGTGTTTGCAGAAGTAGGTAGTTGCTTCTGGCCTGCATGGGCATGGTTTGCACCGACTTGACCGTTACACTCTTAATTAGTAAGAAATCTGCATGTCTCTTCCCCTCAAAAGTACTGACTGCCCCGCCATTAATGTCCCATATCTCCAGCAGGAACTGAGGTCAAGCAGTTGTTATGCAAATGTGGATGAAAAGCATGTTTCATCATTTATTTTCTATCAACCCATTTTTTTTTTTTTCAGATAATTGAAGTGCTTCTATAACACAAGTGACGTAACTGTTTTCTTAGTAGCTGAAACTGTGATTACTGAATTTAGGAACAGTAATGCATTACACTCCAACTTTACGGTCACATGTGATTATAGGAATGTGTTACGTTATATCCCTGTAATTGTTCATCATTGTATTATTGAACCCTTTATTTAAACACGCACGTCAGTAGGTTGTGCCGTTTTGAAGTCATGTTTTGACTGCATGTATGATGGATGGTACAGAGTAGTGCTTGGAATGCCAACTATCTCAACCTGGATCCAATCACAGACCAAACCCTGACAGCGCCTTCTATAATAGTGAGGAGAAAGTCAAGGGAGTGTGTGATTTGTGAGCTACTGTACTGCACTATATGAAGGGTAGAGGTGTGGGTTTCCCCGTGCATTGTGCTGTGCAGCATGTGTGCTGGCAAATCCGTGTCTGTCTGCACATGTGGATGTTTACATGCCTAGACTATGTGCTCCGCTACACGCGCTCATCCAAGCATGTGTGCATGTATGAGAGGAGGAGGTTTAAAGGGAAAAACAAGTTGAGGGATGGCAGGAGGTGAAGGAAGGGTGGGTGGTGGGGGGGGTGGCAGGGTAAAGGAAGATGAGGGCATGAGAGACAGGAAAAGCCAGGGGGGAGAGGAGAAATGGCTGTGTGTGTGAGAGAGAGAGAGAGAAAGTGAGTGAGAGAGCTCAGTCTCACTGAACTGCTGTTAATTAGTTCCAGCTGGTGAGTTGTGGAGCGATGGGCTGCGTTAACTCTACAGTGATGGTAGGTCAGGAGTTCTCTGTGTCTCAGTCTGTCTGTTTCACACACACACACACACACACACACACACACACACACACACACAAACGTATGTACATCTTTTGTTGTGAGGACCCTCATTGCCTAAACCCAGTTCTACCCTGAACCCTAAAGCAAAGCTTTAACCCTCAAACAGCCCTGTAAATCTGTGAGGACCAGCCAAAAGATTCCACTATGACCCACTTTTAAGCTAAAAATTAAAAGAAATGTGCAAACCTACACACAAAACACATACACAGTTAAAGATTAATATCATTAATATTTAATTATAGAAAGATTATAATCTTAGCCAGAACAATATATTAACTGAGAAAGATCACAAACACAGTATACACACAGATACGCATGAAGAAAACCATGTACACAAAAACTTGCACACACATAATAGCGATGAGCTCCGTCACCACGCTGTGCACATCAAAGGGTAAATGCATTAACATTCATTGAACACATGCTGTACTGCACATGTGAGCATGCATACATACATATGACATGAGAACATGAACACACATGCAGAGACATTGTTAACACACACACACACACACACACACAGAGGAAAAAAGTTCTCCACAGAAACCCCATATGGCCGCCTCTCACACTGACCACTCTGCAGCCCTGTTTTTGGAAATGTGGAAGCGATTGTGGTTTGGAAGTCGCTCTAGCAACATGACACTGAAAACACGTCATTTCTCAGGGCTAAAGGTGAAGTAACCATGTGTCTAAAGGGTTCATTTACTGAAAATGCAAGAAAACTTTCTCTCACTTACTAATAATGATATGTATATGCAGATAATTTTGGTTTAATTTGCAGAAATATCTGCCTCCAGTTATTGTACATTCGATTTTAGTTTGTGGTGCTCACAGCATTAGAAAAAGTAGATACACGTCTTACATTTTTTACCACAACAGCAAGCTTTATAGATTAGTTGCCATTAATAAAAACAATGTATCTTTTGACAGATAATGAAAAAACCCTCTGGTTGGTGTTTACCCTCTTGCATGACATTTACCATGCCCTTATTTTTTGTCTTAGTACAATACTCACATGCACACATGTAATCATTCTTCCTGTTCCTACGTCCCCACTCTGTGTTAAAAATGCTTTCTAAAGTTCATCTGAATTTAATATCAGGCGTCAGCAGGCTGAGTTAGTAAGTAGTGTGTAAATATATACATATTAAAAACCTTTTCCTTTAACATTTGCACCTGCAGATATGATTGATTGTTGTAAAAAAAAAAAAAGCTTTTATAAATGATTTATTAACATTTAGAAATGCAAATAACTTGCTAACCTTTGGTGACAGCTTATTAGAGTGTGTCTAATGACTTTTTATTAATGACTTTGACAACATTTATTCTGCTGAAATGATTTTGTTTTTCAAAAAGTCAGATTCATTAACCTTTATTGATGACTTACTAACATTTATAACTGCAGATTTATGACTAGTAATGATTTAATATCATTACCTGAGGAAATCTCAAATTTTTGGCACATGAAACTCTGAAAAAGTTATGTAAATAAAAACAGAATGCTATTATTTGCAAATCATATGAAGCCATATAAATAATTCCAAAGAGTACAAAGACAACATAAAATGTTATGTTAAAAAGAAATACTCATTTTGATGCCTGCAACACTGGTGGAACATATTGCAGCTAATGAGGTTAATTAGTAACACAACTGGGAATAAAAAAAGAGTATCCCAGAGAAGCTGAGAAGTGAAGATGGGGAGGATTCACCACTCTGTGAAAGATTGCATGGGAAAGTAGTTTCTCAACATAAAACTGCAACTACAGTACATAATGTAATTTACGAAAGTCAGAGAATCTATTTGCTGAAAACCAATACTGTATAGCAGATGTCTTTGTTTTCTTTAAATACTGACATGACTCTGTAGTGGAAATCACTACATGGGCTCAGGAACACTTCAGAAAACCAGTGACAATAAACACAGTTTGTCACTTTATCCACAATAGTTAAAACTCCACCATGCAAGGAAAGAAATATATAAACAAGACTTCAAACACTGCAGCTTTCTCTGGGTTAGAAGGCTTCAGGACTGAGACAAAGTGTAAAAGTGTCCTGTGGTTTGATCAATCAATGTGAAATTCTTAATCATAATCATGGATGCCTATCCCCTGGGATAAAGAGGAGTGAAAAACCGGCTTGTTTTCAGCACAGAGTTCAAAAGCTAGCTAATCCTATTATTGGTCTCAGTAGTTGGCATTAGGGTTGCCACAATACTAGAATTTCAAACTCGAAACCAATACCCAGCAAAATGCTTGATACTTGATACCATTTTTGATACCACGAGAAAAAAAATGACAAGAAAGTAGGAAGCATCGTTTTTAAAAAAAGATTGCAACAATACAAGCAATAACATCAGTGACAACACTACTTTTAAGTTGTCTGACATAGTGCAAAAAAATACGGTAAGATAACTTCCTCATAAAGTGTAATTCATCGTTGTGGACATCAACACGTTCAGCTGCTAGTGAGGGGAGGGGCTGTGCTGTGTGAAGTAGTCTGTCAGCTGGAGGAGGCGTAATGGCTGTGTTGGCATCGATACTGCTGCAAATGAGTATCTTTTTAATATTGATTAGTATCTGATTATCGTTTTTTTGGACAACCTTAGTTGGCATCCTTACATCTGTGAAGGCTCCATTAATGCTGAATGATATATACAGGTTTTGGAGCAACATTGTGTCCCAACAGCATTGCTCAGTAGTAGAACAGTCTGGTTGCTAAATTGGCCTGTCTGCAGTCCAGACCAGTCACCCACTGAAAATATTTGTCAGTTTATGAAACAAGAAAAAAATTTAAGCAGCTGAAATCCTGCATCAAGTAAGAATAGGACAACATTACACTTTCAAAATGACAACATTTGGTATTGTCATTTACCAAATGGTTACAGAATGTTGTTAAAAGAAGGTGTGTGATGCAATGGAGTGGTAATAGGGTGTGTCAGCTTTTTTTTCCTTTTTAATATATCTTCAAAAAACATTTGATATGTTGTTTTTATACTATTTTGGTAAATTTGGGTGAACAAATCAGTCCGACATTATATTCTTGAATGTTCATCGCTTATACATTTAAACCTGTTTGTTACAGCAGGCAGTAGCAGTTATGTTCCTGAGTTTTTCCAGATGTGTTTTCATCCTGTCTCTCAGCCAGCAGTTTGTGTATTTCCTAAAGCTGTGTTGATTTTCTTTCGCTCCAGTCTTTTAGCAAACATGTTTTAATCAACTTATGTTTGCTATCTGATCCGGGCACAGTCTATCCCCCTGTGGGGTGTGAAATTTGATTAAGGTAATTGGCAAACCCTGGTTGGTGCAAATCATAATGTGCAGTCCTCTCCACTGAGTATGTATAGACAAACAACCAGAGACAGAATCAACAAAATATGGGGGGATTTAATTCATTTTATAGATTTGGTACGTCTATCTAAAAGATAGATTTCATGCTGTGCTTGTTTAATGCTAAGGAGAAACTCAAGCAATTTTCAGATATTGGGCACAGTAAAATATACAAGGATTGTACAAGGATTTGATTACAAAAACAGTAAATATTCACAATGCTTAAAGGTGACAAATAACCTTAATATAAATATAATATAATTCAAGGAGGGGGCAAGGGATATTTAGTGTTTAATTGCAGATATTTTCATGATTAGGTGCATTTTGGACACAAACTCTGATGTCATTTGTTAAACCTAATTGGCATAGTTTGTTATGTTTTTGCATAATTATAATTTAATCTTCAAATAGTAAACATGCTGGTAGATAAGGCATGAGTTTTGAAGTTCTCATGATTGAATCACACTGCAGGTGTCTGCGTCCTGTTCTGGCTGTGATATGACCGCCGGAACTAATTGCGTCCACTGAGCCAATGCCTGTGATTCCACTAGATGCACTGCAGCGCATTTCGGAAACATCCCAGAAGTGCCTCTCTGCTCTGCATCACTAAAAGTATGCACCAAGGCTATTTTTGATGGAAACCACGTGAAGCTGCACAGAGCAGATGAAGAGGGCAGGAAGTCAAACAGAGGAATGGTATAGAGCATCCGGTCAGTTTTTAAAATAAAAAATCCAACCCTGTCCAGACTAAATGCTCCAGTTCTGCTGTTCATTATGCAAACGGTTCCTTAGGCTTTGTTGCCCTGACACATTGGCCACTAAGAGATAATAGTGTGTTTTTAAAGACCTACAAATCTGCGTTAGAGTCATGATGGAGGCAGGTTTGTTAGCCAGGTGTCCTGTTGGCTCTTTAATGTTTTGCACTTTGTTTTTCTTTTTTTTTTCACTTGCTGATTTTTTTTTTTTTTTTTTTTTTTTTTTTTTTTTTTTTTTTTTTTTTTTTTTTTTTTTTTTTTTTTTTTTTATTTTTATTTTTTTTTTTTTTTTTATTAATAATAAAAAAAAAAAAAAAATTTTTTTTTTTTTTTTTAAAAATTTTAAAAATTTTTTGGTTTTTTTTTTTTTTTTTTTTTTTTTTTTTTTTTTTTTGGCTTCTGAAGTTGGGCATA
>VUQI01028595.1:15810-29794 GCA_015106735.1 Paratilapia polleni | reverse complement strand
TTACTGTGGCCTCAGTTAGGTTTAGGCACTAAATTATTTGGTAAGTTCACCCCTTACAAGAGTAACACAATGAAAAATGACTAGTCTCACTCATGCCATAACCAAGTGCATCTAGGGTAAATGAGCTACACCAGTGGCTTTGACGTAACAGCATTAACTGATAAACCAGGAATGAGACTAGGCTGGTCATCCTGATTGCATCCCCTGTTGCAACTCATATCCTTTCTCTCTGAAATGCTTGGTTACAAGATTTTGGGCAAAGATTATTTTCCCTTGCTCTGCTGCAATATGACAGTGATCATGCTTTTGAAGATACAAAGTTATTCAAGCCTCTGGCTTTGCTCTAGACCTGAGACAGCATATTAGGATAAATCCTCCAGGCAAGACGGCAAACACCAGTGAGAACCAAAGCTTACCCTCAAAGCACAGAAAAAGAAAACAACACCTCTTTTGATATTTCTATAAGGCAAATTGACTCCTGTTGTAATGGGTGGTCAAGAAAATTGCAGCAGTATTGATTGGGTAATGTCCAACATGGACATGTCGATAGGGTGTCTGAAAATCTCACAACTTAGCTCCGGCTGGCTTTAATAAAAAATGACCTGCCTGGAGCAAGTTCACAGAAAGCAATGAGTCACTCACGGGAAATCTCTTCAAACCCCTCTGTGTTTAAGAGAAAAATAGAAAAGGGGGCAGCCAAAGAATTTTCTCTTTTTAACAGGATATTCTTCTCTCTTCCTTCTTGAAATGGCAAACAATCCTTCTTCCACCATATTTCTTTGGCTACAGCGCAAAAACAACCAAAAGACAGGTTTTTGTGCAAGTTGACTTGAGATAATGTTTTGCTTTTCACTTGTGAGAAATGTACAAATCCCACTGTGGATAGATTATGCATGACAAATCAAACTCGTGACTGTCAAAGACACGCAGGGAGGAGAGGAGGGAAACAGGTGGAAAGAGGGGAATAGGAAACAGGGAATCGGTCCTGGTGATGAGGAGGGCTGAGAGCTTATAGCAGCCAGAAAAAGAGAAGAAAGAGAGAATCTGACAATAAAAGAGAAAGAGGTTGGGACAGATTGGTGCCTATTCTTCTCCTCAGAAGGGAATAGTCATAGTCATACTCCTTCAGTACTAAGGATTTACTTCACTGGTTTTTACCACAAATTACAAATGCAGCACCACATATATGTGATATACGTACATGATAGTGACTTGCAATCATCCATATCCATAATCATCACCAGTGTACTCTAAAACTGTTTTCTAATAATGTACACTAATAAAACTATATTTCAGTCCTCTCTGTCCTAATTCCAACAGCTTGTCTCAGTCATGGACTCGCCTCCTTTGTCAAGCTGTACAGTTTTACCCATACAAGTTTAGAATTTATGGGAAAATAACCCAAAGGTTTTTTGGGGATATAACAAAACTTACCCCTGAATGTAAGATTTATGGTGTAGTGCAGGCCTGCCATAGGGGGCCAGTTTAATGTTGTATAAACTCATTGAAATGTAACTAAAGCATTTACAACTGAAATGCACCTAATGCAGTAAAAATATCATTTCTCTGAGATGCTTAGGATGTTCCTACTTTGAGAGAAATTATTCACTCAAAACCTATGTATCAAATTGAACATCAACTTTTAACTGCTTGCATGCTTGAATTGCAGCTCTAAAAAACTAAACTCATTTACCTCATATTTAACATGGATTTTTACAGCTGCCCAGTATCATGGTGAAAATAAATATCAAACATCTACAGGAACTTTTAAATCTACTGCAACATAATCCACCTTTTCTGTTCTTTTTTATGTTCGGTCTGATCCAAAATGTTCTATTTTTATCAACATAAGCCAAAAGATCCTTAGTTGGTTACTAGCTACCTGGGTTGTTTTTGTGCGTGTGATGCCCAAACTTGTGTTATGTTGGCAATTATCTAACAACATGAAGATGTTTGTGCTTCAGTTTTGGTGAGTGCTACATTGCGTCTGTATAGTTTATGGATGTAGCTTGCTAACCTTAGCACTTCACTCTCTGGTCAACATGCAAAAACAGCCCAACATAGCAGAGACAGAAATGCTAACAATGCAGCTTCAATATGTGGAGTCAACAAGCAAATGCGTGACGCCACAGTGGCTATGTCCATATTTTATATGCAGTCAATAGAAAAGAGTGGGTTTATTTAAGGAAGGACCAATACAGTGAGTGGTGCATTCTTGATTTAAACTAAACTGCCCAAAATCCACCTTTTTAGAGCAGCCTATAGAAGTCTAAACAATTAGTTTGACAGTAGAACATTTCAGCAGAGCTCTGTTCTGTCTTTCTGCCAGCCTCTCTCTCCTACTGTGCTTTATGTCTACCGTGGAACACGATAAAAAGACAAACAAACTCATGTCAGGAAGCTGAATTTACTCTACACTGAAAATAATTGAACAATGCCCTGAAACTGGCTAGTAGTAGGGGAGAAATCTTGTTTCTAAGTCACTGAATGAACACAGAACAAAAACCAGGTTACCACAGGTTACCACAGTGCACATTTGTAACCTGATTCTCTGAATAACCTGGTTACTTAAGTGCATATAAACGCACTTACTGTAGGTCCCTCTCTTGAAGGGACCATGTCATTACTAAAGGTCACAGCATTAACATCCTGCCTGAGTGTCCATTGTCTTTTTTCTCTCTTCTTTTCCATCCTCTCTGTTTTCCCACTTAGTTGAAGATTCAGGGTGGCAAGGGCAAAAGAGGGAAGAAAAGGAAGAGAAGGGGATTTCCAACTGCAGTGTGCAAACCTTCTCAGGCATTTAGCTCATGCTGTCACCCGAAGCATCGGAGATGAGACAGAAACTCAGAGGGTTAGTGAAGGACATTTTTGAGGCAGGGCTATTGGAAAATCAGTTGCTAATCCTGTGACCTTTCCATGAACAAGGCTGTTTGTAAGTGTCTGTTCCCAGAAAACACTCTTGAAATTCAGGTGGAATTTAGGCAACTGGTGCTTTCACACCTAAGCTGTTTATTTCAGTCAGATTGCGATACATTTACCAGTTCAGGTCAGTTCACTTAGACTGATGTCAGTGAGTCTCTGGCGGAGACCAGAACCAGTGTCAAAGGAAGTCAAGTAATTGAAAAGTAATTCAGACTAGCTGCAGGATTGTGAATATTGGCATGAAGTCAAATGTGAAACTGCTGATGGTGAACGGTTACGAAATCATTATTTAAATATGTAGGCTACACACAATGTATGGTTGATGTGGTAACCATGGCAACACCTACATGTGGCAGCACATGGGTTAAGGGATTTTCCCAAAAATATACACTAACCATCTTAAACCAGAAGTGTGTTAAGAGTGTCTTATCATTGTTAATAGCTCACCAGCAAAGTATCTATCATACTGTAATATTACAGTACAAAATGCCTTTTTTTCTAATGTCATAACTGTTCACTATTTATGAATGATGACATATTCACACATGAAGTCCAGCTGCAATCTCAGCTATAGGGAATGAATTATTTGTGACTTCAAGCATACAGCTTTATGTTTGTAAAAAAGGTGCAAACTCAAATTAGCCACTAATGAAAGGCAACATTTTATCTTTTTCTTTTCTTTATTTGAAACAAATAAAGTTAACCACTTGTACAAAACCACCCTGAAACCATGAGAAAAAAACAAGGTTTTAATGAATGCAAAAATCCACTGTTGCCTGTTGGTAGGTGAGCTAAAGTCTTTGTGTTTAAGTAGCAGAGTTCAGACCCACTGATCTGCACTGACCCTCTTGTTACTTCCAACTAATAGACTCTATATAAACGATGGACAGAGCCACCATGATTTTAACAGTGTTTAAAATCATAGTGTTTAACAGTATAGGCATCACAATTTGGTTTTTGGAGCCATGAGTGACCATACTTGAATCAAAGCGCGCAGTGCAAAGTTATGCTGTTGCTAGCCGGCATTAGTTTGTAGACTCAGCAACTGGGACACTGGGAGGGCCTGGGGGTAAGAGACATAGAGAGACATCATGGAGTTTATTAGTTTCCAGCATGAAGACAAAGTAGTGTATATATTGGTCAGCAGGAGAGCATCAAGTCACAGTTGACATCATTCAGGTACAGCAATAAATCATTTAACTGGAACATGTAAGTGGACGGCATCAGATGAAAAGGTAAAAGTTGTAACTTTTGCTTGTTTTTTTTAATCCCCTTTTAAACTTATTTAGGTTTATTTCAAGTTGTATTAAATGTATAAAAACAGTTAATACACAGACAAACATTAATGAGATCATTAGCTACCTTAACAGTTTTAAGAAATTTGCCAGTTGTTAGGACTAGTAGGGGGGTTGGTCCCATGGAGTCCCTAGTCTTAGCATAGAGTGTATGGATGTACAGACACGGATGCAGAATGAGTGCAGAATGTGTGTAACAACACAGTAAGCCAGTGTAACTGTCGGACAGTTTCTTTATTAATGCTCCAAAAGGCACAAAGTAGAAAGATCCAGTTCAGTGACTCATATTAGCTGAAGTGAAGCCTAGCTGACAGCTAGTGGCCTAGTCAACACTCACATGTCACTACTAATTCATGACTTTAAGCCTTAACACAAAACAAAAAACAAAAAACACTCCTAGTTGTTATGGAGAAGAAAATTAGCCATATAGACCGAAACCATCTTTTGTAGCCAGCTAACAAAGTATTTATTTCTCGTGTAAAGTTGGACATTTTAACATGGGAGAGTATGGAGAGTGACTTGTTTCTGGAGCCAGCCTTAAGTGGGCATTCAAGGAACTGCACTTCCACATTGGTTTCATTTTTCAGCCTTGATGCTTCCTATTTATTCCAACACTGTCTGTGGACTTTTTGGATGACAAGCATAGGCATTTTTCTCAAGATGACTCAATTATGGGGGGTTGATTGTCAAGAAAACATAAACATCGGCCACTTGACGCATTTCAACCAACAGCCAGTGCTGTTTTCTTTCATATGAAGCCAGTTATGTCCACTCATTTTCATGATGGTCTCTCTAACCACTCAGCCTTGTAGAGCCCTTGACAGTACTCCTCACTATACCCATGGATGATACTGGATCAGCAGTGCCCATCACCAAACACAGCCAAGCGTTCCACTTTACTTGTCAGATTGTGAAAGATCAAAAGTCAGGAAAAGCCAAAGAGGGTGAGGGAGACAAAGTGAGAGATGGAGTGAGAAAAGAAGAGAGCAGGCTTAAAAGGGAGACTACACGGGGAAGAACACAAGAACACAGTGTCCTAATTAATGTCTTCCTGCATTAATCCACTCTGAGGCTTCCCATGCTGCTGGGTTTGATCTCAGCAATGTTACTATCAAAGCCTTGTAACATGGTCCTGTAATGTGGGGAAGATCTCAGTCAGACAGCATTAAGTAACTCATTTGGTGTTGTGAAGTCTGTAAGCTGAAGATGGGGGTTTTGTACGATCATTGTCCACACTGATGTGCAATTTCCTAATTATAAAACTGCACATTAAAGCTTCTCAAACTCATATTTTCATGTTAACACTGGATTAAATATTCTGAAGGCTGTTGCTTGTATTGATAAATTCACAAAGACTTAATGTGAAGGTTTGCAGTTCTACAAGGCTTTCTTGGCACCTTTCAGGTCATTTCATTGTTTTGGTTTTACAGCTAGAAGAAAGGTCTCAATAACCAACCATACACAATGTGCTGAGTACCAAATGCCAGACAGACAAGGTTAGCAGTTAGAATAGGGTAGAAAGGGAACCTGTTTTCATAAATAAAAGATTTGAATCTCACTGTGTGTAGTTGACCCTCTTTGTAGTTGACTGCAAAGAGAGATTTGCCTACTCTACTGGCTACACTTCACTGAACACTTCTTAAATCCAGTTTTTAGTTTAAAATCCTTCACATCATACAAAGTTCTGAATGATCAGGGCCATCATATCTTAAAGACCTAGTATCATATTATCCTTATAGAGGACTTTGCTCTCAGACTGCAACTTTTTTGTGGCTCCTAGAGTTTCCAAAAGAAGAATGGGAGGCAGACTCTTCAGCTATCAGGCCCCTCTCCTGTGAAATCAGCTCCCAGTTTGGGAGACAGACACCCTCTCTACTTTTAAGATTAGGCTTAAAACGTTCCTTTTTAATACAGCTTATAGTTAGGGGTGGATCAGGTGACCCTGAACCATCCATTAGTTTTGCTGCTATAGACTCAGGCTGCTGGGTCACTTCTCATGATGCACTGAGCATTTTTTTTTCTCTACTCTCCCCTTTCTTACTCTCCTTGTGTTTATCTGCTGCTGTTTCATGTTGCCAACTAACCTTTGTCTACTCTGTCTCCTTGTTTTGTGTTTTGGCCTGTATGGTGTTTTTTGTCTCTCACCCCCAGCTGAGAGCTCTTCCTCCCTATTGCTTGGCCATAGACAGTCGTCTGATCATTGGGGTTCTCTTGCTAATACTGTAAGATGTAGATCCTTACCTTTCAATATTAAGCTCCTTGGCATGACTGCTTGTGAAATGGTGCTATAAATAAAAATAAATTTAACTGAATTAGTATTTAACAAGCTAGCAGTTATAAATGTTATTAAAAAGTGAATGTTTTCCAAAACAGAGCTAAAAGAACAGTGAAGTTAATGACTATAGAGTTATATTCGGTGACCAGAGGTGTAGCTTTTTGGATTCTTTACTGTGGTCTAAATGTGCAATAAGCAAATGACTGCAAAATTTACAGTTATTAACTAATGATAATATGTGACAGGTGATAATATATTAGTGGAGGTTTCAAGTGTCTGAAAAATCAATTAATTCAACTCTAATAATGTGCCAAATCCCAAGAGAGGCAACAGGCTATGAACTCAAGGGATCTGTGAGCACAGGAAGATAAGCAGACCTTGGACTGACATGCTGTTGTTGATTGACATGTTGGAAAAAAAAACAGCAGGGAAAGACAAGCATCTTCCCAATGTTGTCTGTCATATTCAGCACAATACAAAGTGCTATGGGATGTTTTTGTTGTAAGGGCCAAAGCTAAGTGCATCTCAGTCACAACAAAGCATCTGAATGTCAATCTCAGCTTATGAGAAGGGAATTTTATCGAATAAAACCTCTTATCAAATAAAACCTCAAAATGCCATTAGCAAGAGAAAAAAGATGGGGCAAAATGGCAAAAAGATCGTTGCTAATTCAGAAAAAGGGAAATCAATGGCCCTCTTCCTGTTTTTTTCCCATACCCGGTGTCTGTCAACCCTGTACAGCATCCCTAACTCTCTGTTTGACAATCTCTGGAGCGGAGGGCGATTGGAGGGCTGCAACTGCCCGGAGCTCCCACCTCAGAGGAGAGTTTCCAGGCACGAAAGTGTCACAGAAAATTATAAACAAGTCACATTTCCTCCGTCAGTTCAACTCTAAAAATACTCCCATTTGGCTTCACCTCACATTGCCTCCTCTCCGGTCTCAAGGAGCTATGCAAATACAAGCCCCTCCAATTTTTTTTTTCCTCCACTTTGTTTTCCTTTCACACCCCTCCCACAACCCAACCCCTTTCCTCCACATCCTATTGTTCTGACTGCTTCTTCTCCATCTTGTGTAGACTACATGACAGAGCCTCGCCTTCCCTCTTGTTGTTCCTTCTCTCTCCAGGGTAGAAGTAAAAATGATAAAAGCTATTTACAAGTAACTGTAGGCAACAGTAGAAATCCAAGACTTGAAAAAAAAATCTTTTTTTTTTAAACTCTGTTTTCTTTGATGGCAGAGTCATTTATGATGCTGTGCGATGAACTGTAGCACTGTGTAGTGCAGTCCTGAGTGACAATTTAAGGGGAGACTGAAACGCTTTTAGAGACTTTGACTATGCCAGCTTCTGCAGATTGTGCTTGGCTTTTGTGTTCTTGAAATGGAAGCAAGACACCCGTCCTGCTTGGCACATGCTGAGAGGCAAACACATAATGTCTCAGCACATAAGAAACATATTGAAACCTTTTAGAAGGCTTCTGAAGCTTTGACTACACAAAACACGCATGGACATTGTTTTCTGGGCTAAATCTGTTTGGTCAGTCATGGGCTTTATAAAGATGTCACCTTTATGCTTAAATTTAGTTAAAAGTGAAATGTGAAATGTGATCTTTTCAATATATTACAAAGACTTCAGCCTAATTCAGTCTAATTTTAATTTTCACTAATATCTCACTGAGCAATTTTTCTCTTGATTAGAGGTCTAAAAGAAATCTAAATAGTACATGGTTGTCAAGGTTACAGTCTGGTTAAACTTGGTTCAAAATTGAGAGTCTACTGGATGTCTAGGTCACACACATTGTTTCAAAAATCCAAACACATGTTTTTAGTTTAATACAATATTTGATCAGCATTTTATTTGCTTGTGAAATGGTTTTAATGAGTGTGTGATTTGTGGATTTCACACACAAAAGCTAATATTAGTAATATTACCACAGCAATTTTTTAATGTAAAAACATGTTTATGCTGTTTATATGTGTTCATATACATTATGTTTCTTACTGGAGTTTTTGTCTCATTGTGTGTTGCATGGTGAGCATTTTACTTACAAGGACTCTGGACAGTCAAAACCTTTTGTTCTTGCATGCTAGGGTGACTCAGTGAAAGAGTGGTTAGCACAGTTTCCTCTTAGAGGAAGGTTTTGGGTCCAAATCTGCTGGTCACCTGAGGTGCTTGCAAAGGTGTTGAGGAAGAAAAGTGTCCTTTCACTTCTCAAACTAATTTAGACTTTTCTAGGCATCTTTTCAAAGACCTGAGAACACAGCTATTCGTCTTTCACCCTTTAACCAAATCTCAATGTTGTTGAGATCATTACCAAAGTCACCGTCAATGTCTTTTCAGTGACATGAGAAGATGGCTTTTCAGCTTTCAGTTTTTGACCAAATCTCAGTGTTGTTTAGGGATCTAGCAAAGTCACCTTTAGCATCTTTTCAAAAAGTCTTTGCTGGGTGGGTAGCTGCATGCTTGTGTTCTGGTATTAATCATAAATCCATCAGCTTGTGGTCCATTTCTGAGAGCTATTATGAGGCCTGCAGAAATATGACTGTGATACACGTTGAGATTTATAAAGCCCAACAAAGACATTCATGTCAGTGCCACTGGAAACACTGGCTTTCATGACAGCCGTAATGAATCTCCTGCTCCATCTCTCACTCTTTCTCTCTCCCTGCTTCCATGTCATATGCTGATCACCCCTTTTCTATTCAACAGACTCTAATTGCACGCTCCTCTTTTTCTCCGGACTCTACTTGCCATGCATTACCCACTGCCCCCCCTCCGCCCAAACCCTTTTCAGGCGAACAATCTCCAACCCGGCCACCCCTATTTCCTCTTTCTCCCTTGATTGATTCTCACCTTTTCCATTCTTGCAGTTCACCTCATTAACAGAGCCCCGTCTGCAGCTCGTTTCCTATTTTGCCTCCTACTCCTTCCTACATCCAACCCCCCCCCCTCACTTCCTGTCCTGTCGTCTCTGAAGCGATGGCCAACTGAGGTCCTGCCAAGCCCCTTCGATGTTCTCTAATTAGTACGGAGAATAATAGAGTAAAAGAGAGGGATCCTCGTCAGTCGAGGTGGAATGGGAGGGCACCACAGCCATCCATCTATCCATCTGTCCATCCATCCGTCCATTCCTGAGTTTAATCAGCAGCACACAATAGAATGTCACCTATTCCCAGATGCAGCCACTGGACAGAGGCAGAGGTGCCATCACAAAGCGTTTGGGATGAGTCGGTGTCTCTAGTACTGGCTCTTTAAGGCCGCCTCCTGCTTCACAGTTGTTGATAATTTGGCCTCCCTGGGAATGAGGATGAAGGAATATTTATTTATTTATGTTAATGTACATAGGTTTACCAAGCTTGTCTTTCTTTATTGGTTTTCCTTCTAAAAACCCTGAGGAATCATGGGTACCTGAGTGTGTGAATTTTCGCTTTCATGTGAGCGTGTATACATGTCCATGTACATGTCAGGTCCACATTTACTGATGCCTAGTGATTTCTATAAGTCCCTTTATTTAAACACTTTGGTGCTACTTTGTACAGTACTTCTGCTCCAGTACATTTTATTGAAAGTAGTATAACAATTACACTGCTGTTTGAAAGTTTGGGGGTCACTCAGAAATGTCCAGGATTTTGAAAGAAAAGCACATTGGATTTTATCTGATATGATTGAACTGATCAGAGATCATCACTCTCTGTGATATAGTGCCTCACTGTGTTATCTAATACAAGGTTACCATGTTAAAAGACCACTTGATCATGTTAACAAAGCTGAAAACTGTTTAAAGAAGCAATAAATTTGGCTTGTCGAGTGAATCAGTCTTTGTGGGTTCAATTAATAGTCTCAAAATGCACATCACCACAGAACAAAACTTAAAACTTGCCAGAGTATTTATGTATTTATGACATTCTGGCAATTTTATGTGAAAATTTTCCAAAAAAAACAGAAGTGTCTGCAATAGTGTGTTCTGCTCTCTTTTCAAAACAGCACAATCTGGCCCTTACAGATGTGCTAGACATTCACTGGAGATAAATAAACAGTTTACATTAGAATAAAGAACAAGGATTTTAAATAAGCCTTTTAAATTGATAAACTTGTGCTAAGTAATACAAAGTGCCACTGGAGCACAGGATTGCCAAAAGCAGGTCTAAAACTGAGAAAATATAAAGGATTTGTGACAAATTATTTCATTATTTATTAATTGTCCTTTACAACATTTGTCATCAGTTTCATGCCCCCCCAAAAAAACAAAACAACAAAAAACAAACATGCTTTCCTTTGAAAACATATATTTACTGTCAACATACACACTAAATCTAGTTATTTAAAGAAGCATGACAGTGATTGTGGTTTGTCTGGCACTGGCTTCCATTCAATTTTTTGTGATAATTTACACATGCAATCATAAAATGAATGGTGACATTGCTAGAAATTGGTCTAACATGGCAAAAAATAGACTACCATATGAATTTTAACCTTTAGCTCCCATGTTAAAAAAAACACACCCAGTTTCATTCGGTGAGAGCTCTGTGGCTATAAGGCCAAAATACACACAAATCTGATGGGATTTAAAAAAAGACTTGAGCAACTTCCACAACGATGAAATACAGCCTTATATTAATAAGCCGGTCAACAACTAAGCAGTTAAACCTGTTCTTAAAATTCTCATCTGAAACTCTACTGAATTTTGATGCAACAGAAATGGACACAACATTATACCCATTTTGGTGACAGTAGTAAGAGGCAACATCTTAATTGTAGCCATTTGCAAAGCTTTGGAAAGACAAGTTTTGATTTATATGTATATACAAATTATATTTTTGTATTTGACCTGGTTCTGGTGCCAGGGCTGCAGAGGTAGACTTGTGTTCACCTGATAAAATACAGCTATGGTTAGAAAAATACTCTGAGTATGTATCTTTAACACCATATATAGACACAAAATCTTGTGCACCAGTGTTGGGGGTAACCCTTATGAACTTTTTTTTTTTTTTTGCTGTAATGAGCCAGTCAGTTAGTTTTGCAGTTTAAGAAAGTTTCTATTATTTTTCAAATAAGCAACTCGTTGCAGTTGAAAATGCAACCATAGTTCCCTGTTCCTTTTGTTGCCATAAAGTGAAACAAAAAAAGAAAATGCCTCATGCATTTGTAGCTCAGCTAGTGAGGTGGAAAACAGAACACTTTTACATCTTGGAAGTATTTGCTTTATTCTGAATTTGTGAGTGACAGAAACATCACAATGGAATGCTAATTTGTGGCTGAGTGATCACAAGAGTCTGTCAGCTGTTAAGAGCTCTACTTCAAATCTGAATACGTTTTTGGTAGCTAAGCACAGCTCCGCAACACTGGTGGTCCATTGAGAAGGAGGATGATGCCAGGGCTACAGTCCCCCAGAACACACTGTGTAGCTTTTAGCTCACCTAAAGAAGCACTTTGTGTCTGTGTTTTGTAGGGTCTGTGCACAGAGTGACTTACAAACTGTGGAGCCATGGGCTGCGGGCTGCGCAAGATGAAATCAGTGTCAGAGGAGAACAGTCCAGGGAAGATTTACTCCACTCTGAAGAGACCACAGGTGGAGACCAAGGTGGGCGTGGCCTACACATACCGCTACCTGGACTTCCTCATTGGCAAAGACGGTAAGAAGGACCAATCTGTTTTTGTTATTAATCAGTGATCCTTTATTGAGTTTTGACAACAGCATGCAGAACCTGTCTTCTTTTTTAAGTGTTCAACAAAACCCTCGATCGTTTTAATGTTAGTAACCAAAGCTAGAGTGCAACCTACAATATTTTACCACTGAGGTACAAAAATCTCTGCATAGCAATCATTGCTATTGATCAGTAACCCTCGTGATTTTCTTGTAACAGATATGTGAATGTGATTTTGTGCTGCTGGGTCATAAAAAAATCTAAATTAATGCTCCTTTCACACACAGAGCTGAAATGATATGAATAGCTCAAGGCTTTTGCTGCATCATATCGCTGCGTGATAAGGCGTCAATGTGCTTCACAAGTTTTCCAAGGGATTATCTGCATCTAAATATACAATTCTGTGCCGTGTGTGTTTTTTACCTCCAGTACGATTAATCTGTCTACTCCCCTTCTGAAAATAGCATAATATCAAACACCCAGTAAAACAACAACAACAACAAAAAAAACATTAAGGATTCAGATGCAGTAGAAATCTATCACTCATGGAATAAGAGCTGTAATTTTCATCAGAATTTTCTTGTCATGACAGAGTGTTAATTAGCGCTTGTTCTCCATATAGCAACATCCATTATAATTTCTTTTCTGACAATTAGTCAGTCATGCTTTCACATCATGCTAATGATATAGAACTTACCAGACCAATCCATGTCAAACTTCCTGCTGGTGGCCATCAATTATGAAAGGCAGGGTCCAACCTGCTAGCAGGGAACGTAAACAAAGTAAAAGGTGGCCTGCTGGGGGGAGGGACTTTTTTGTTCAAGGTCACAAAGCTATTTCTGTTCAGTTAGTTTTAGTGTGATTCAGCTAGTGACATACTGGCCTGACTGGCTGACCAGCCTGAGAAGCTGTAAAGAAAGTGAACGTGTCAACTATGGAGATGTTGCTGACAGTCAAATTGAGGCTGCTTGAGCTGTGGAAAGAAATATGAAAATGAATCAGTTCTCTTTACAAAGATAGCATCCATATACTGATGCACACACACTCATACAAACACACACAGAAAACCCCCCCGCCTCTCCTTCCTCTCATCAGTGTGAGGTGTTCATAAGACTGGAGGTGGGCGTTGCTTCCTGAGATGCAGAGACCGAACTTCGTGCCTTGAGGGCTACTTTGTATGTTTTTTAATGTATATGAGGAGTACACATCTTCGCTTGTGTTATGGTACAAACTTAAAGAGACTTTCAGCAGTGTCAGCTGGTTTGCGTAAAGACGGCTGGGATTTAAAATAAATGATTTAGCTTGTTTCCAGTGGAGGTTATCATAAAAGAGGTTAAATGGTTTTCAGCGATAAAGCCAGAGAACGTCTTGCAGTGAGATCACACCAGCTGGAGCTGTGGTGAGAGTACTCAGCACACCCATCTTTGAAGATCATAACTTAGGTTTATACACCAGATAAAGATACTTCATACTGGGTGTAAAGTGCACAAGCCAATGGCCCTTTGGACTACTTACTCAGTACACATGGGTCAGACTAAATCTATCTTTAAACTCAAACTTATTTCATCTGCTCCCCTGTAGAGTTTGTGACTCTATCGTTCATGGTTGTGATGTTGTACTGTGTTAACAAAATCTGTCCACAGGCAGGCAGAAGGACAGAAAGGCACACTGACACAATGCCACTACACTCCAAACTGCCTCTGTGGTAGTTCCCACTACAGCAGGTGTCTCCAGGGCTGCATTTTGCTGGCATGAAACACAGAGACTCACAAGATAAAGAAAATACCAGCTTTGTTATAGTGGCTGGTAAAAAAACACACAAAAAAAAACATTTTTACACACAGTGGT
>VUQI01028595.1:3968-15790 GCA_015106735.1 Paratilapia polleni | reverse complement strand
AGGGGGGTGAGAAAAAAAAAAAAAAAAAAAAAAATTTTTTAAAAAAAGTGTTTTTTTTTTTTTTTTGTTTTGTTTTTTTCAGTTTGACTCCCAAAGCATTTGGTGCAAATATTTATCCATATATATCATAACATGTCATTCTCATCTGAGGAGATGGAATTAGTATGTCTACATGCACTCAGATAAGATTTTTGTTCAAATTAAGTATGTAATACTACTCAAAGGATGCTAACATAACCATTATTCCTGATGCTGCTGTTACAGAAAAGTAATTTTGCTAATGCCCCCCAAAAGTAGATCACCCTCCTCTTTCTCAACTGCTAGGCATACTATTCATTTTTCAAAGACTCAGCTGTGCTTCCAGTTCACTCCCATGACATTTTGCAGCTTGCCCGCAGAATCAAAACAAAGAAACCGCACTAAAGTATACACACACACCTAGGGCCATTTAGAAGACTAATCCCACATTATTATTAGACTTTTAGTCATAACCTGGGTGATGCTTTTAAAAACAGATGAAACACAGTCAAATGTGTATTGTGCTTTCAGTGATTATAATCAGCTGTCAGACTCTATGTAAACACACACTGAGCCCATTGGTTTCTCTGTATTGCTGCAAAAGACATTGATTTAGAAAGTGTAAACTCATCTGCCGTCCTGTAGCTACTAAATTGACAGACGCTGTCTCCAGGGTTAAGGTAGGGGTTGATTTAACATTATATCTAGAATGAGGATTAGAATAAGGTTACATGCATAATGGAGGTCATAAAGGTTAAGGTGAGCTAATGGGGAATGAATGTGCGCAGGGACAATGCTGTGTGTTTGTGTGCATGTGTATGTACTAGGCCAGGAGAGAGTCAGGATGCTATATATAGCTATCACTCTGTTATTTCTGCCCCTGACAGTTATAGCTGAAATGATAGTGGGAGGGGGGTTTTGGTAGTGGAGGGGTTGTTGCAGTGGAGGCGGGGGGATGGTACGGGAAGCAGGGAGATGTAGTGTGCAACGTGTTCATCCTGACAGTTGATTAGTCTCCATTAGTTTGTCAGGCAGACTGGACTGGATGGATGAAGGAGCTGGGGAACGTGGGCGTCCTGGGGCCAGGCAGGCTTTCTATCCTCCGTCATATGAGACCTGACATGAGGGCGGGGCTGGAAGGGCTGGTGGGAGGTGGACGGGTGCCTCCCTTTAGTTGAACTGCGTGTATGTCATTGGCTCATGGCCACATTATTCTCTTCAAGCATGCTCTTTAATGATGGGGGTTGGTACTTACTGTAATCAGTTTTGTCTTGCCTTATCGCTCTGTCACTGTCAGTGCGCCTCTGTCTATGTTTCTCTCTTTGTTCATGTCTTAAAATATATGTGCATGTCTGCCTAGTTCAGCTAGGAACACATTAAATTTGAGAAATAATCCTATAAGCGTGGCCTAGTGTCTGAATCACTTCATGCATCAGCAGATTTTCAGGCTGAAGGGTTAGTGTGTTACTCATGGCTGTAATTACCTTGTACCATGTATGTAAGCGTAGGTAATGATTCATGTGTCTGGCCTTTTCTCCAGGAAACCTGTAAAATATTTAAGGCAGAGTCAAAGATTATGAATATGAAAATAGTCTCTGGTAGAGCTGTAGGGCAGGGACATAAATACAGATACTTACATTGTGAGCTCCAACAGAACATTTGTTACTCTACATCTTTAGGTAATTACACATACTTTTCTTAATTAATGAATAATGCCTCTTAAAATTAACTGACTTTACTGTTCTTAAAAGGTCCCCTGTGGAGTTTTCTGCTGTAGGTTTTATTCCAAGCCAGTATTGTACCAAAGTGTGTAACAGACCCACTGGTCCTCCAAAGCATACTGTAGTCTATTTCAAACATGAACTCTGGAGAATGTCTGGAGAATCAGGTCCAAGCATTGTCTGAAGTTGCCCTTGCAACAGGAGACAGTCAGACAGGAAAAACTCTGGTTAAAACTGGTTAGAGCGTGCAGGGGGCAGGACACATTGCACCCACTTGCTCACTGTGAATTCTCCAGGCAATTAACTCCTCTACATTTCACACATACTTTCACTTGTTACACAATAACTGGTAAATTACTGTTTTAATGACCCTTACCCTGAGCACAATTCTGTCTTTGTGTGCTGTACTGATTTGCAAGCTAGGAACCAAATTAAAAAATAAAAAATAAAAAAGAAATCCATCATCCAGGACCATCTGGAGGGGCTGGTGATCAAACTGTCAACCCTGCAATTAGTGGACAACCCGACTTACCACCTGAGCCACAGCGATATCAATCTTGTGTTGCAAATGTATGGCTATCTCTGGAGTGTTAAAAGCACTGAATGCATTTTTCTTCATTAAACATTCTTAAAGTTGTACAAACAGTTGTTTATATGTATGATTGCTAGCTAGTAGGTTTTCTCTTGCATGCTTTTGCTGGCTCATTGCATCGTTTGCTAGTTTGTAACTACCACTTGTCAATTAAATGGCAGTTACAGTGAAACCATTAGAATCAATATGTATCGTGTCACCTGGATACTCATGCACAAACAAAAGAGATAAACATTGACTTCAGCTCTACAAGTGGCCAAAAACACTGGCAATCTTCCTCCCACAGATTAAAGTTTGAAATCATCAGCAATCAAATCCCCCACTGCTCTGCGCTGCTATGTCAAAGTAGAACAACAAAACAACATGCTTAACCAGGAGACGTCTATTATTTCCTGTTTGGTCTCGATTCACTCTCTCTTTGTCAGGGTACCTTATCGTGATTGTTTTTAAAGCAACAGAAAGAAAAATCTTGGGAAATGAAGGCAAATTCAGTGTGCCATTTTTACCCCTTTTTAGTTCAGTGTCACTGTAACTTTTAAATGATCCCACTGTGATGCCTCTTGTTATCTTTTGATGTTGGAAGCTGGAACTTTAAAGTACATTTTAAACTCAGAGTTAAATTCAGATTTTGTTTGCTTGTGCTTATCTGCTTTATCTCTAGCCTGGATGTTCTTTTCATGTCACAGTTTACATAAAAACTGAAACAGTAATTTATATTTTGTTATGTTAAAAGAACATGTAATATGATTTAATTAAATAGGAGCTATTATGGTCATTTACTACTCCAGAATTTTATTCTTAGACTTCAATAGAGTAGCTTTGCATGATTAACAGTTTAAAATAATCCATGTTTATCTTATAATATTCTTCTAATATATCTTATAATATCTGATATTGTAGGGTCTTTACCCTAAAATATAAAGCGTCTTGAGGCGACTGTTGTTGTGATTTGGCGCTATATAAATAAAATTGAATTGAATTGAATTGAATTGAATTATACTAGGCCTTGGTGCAGCCCCTCAGTTCATCCACTGCCTGAAACAAGCAGTTTTAGCTCCCTGCCCCCTTCCTTTAAGCCAGGTTTCCTCTGAATGTCTGCCCCTCATAAACAACATGTTTGAATAGCACGTAGTTGGGGCTTCTGTGCTTACAGTCAGAGCTGTGTGCCTGAGATGACCATATTAGGGACATCCCTTCTTACTGACATCGTAAAGATTCAAGAGTAGGAAAAACTGTGCTAAACAGAGTGTTTAGAGCAGTCTGAAGCCTTTGGGCTCAGATGAATTAATTGTACATATGCTGACCTCATTATATCAAACTCTGGCCATGTTTAATATGAGCATCCACCATTGTAACAGTGTATATATGACCGAAGCTCAGGCTTCAGACTGCTCCAAAAGCTAGGTTTCAGACAGTTTTTTCTACTCTTGGTTCTCATTGGCATCATTGATAGTGGATATCCTTAATATGGTCATCCTACAGTTCTGGCTGTGAGCACAGAAGCCTCAGTCACCTGTTCTAATATTTTGCTTGTGAGAGGACAGCACTACAAAACACAGTGAAAATCAAGTGGTTATTCAGGAACCATTATCATTGTCTTTGTTAGAAAATTTGACATACGTCTCTTTGACATAAGCAGACACGGCAGAATCATCTTCTGCATAAGGATATAATATAACTGAGGATAAAATACAGGCAGACTTTTTGTTGGCTCCTCACTTCTCTCCTCTTGAGGAAAACAGTGTGCCCTCATGGTGTTGAGTTTGCATTACTATGACTACTGCACTGTGAATAATGTTTGTAGTAATTTCTTGCCACAGTGTTAGATCATAGCTTTCTGTAACTGCTGCCACAATGGCCCCGCAGGCTACTAACCAGCTACCAAATGTACGAAAATAACACCTTTCACTGCAGAAAACGGTGATGAAAGAAAGAGTAAATCAGTGGAAAGCTCTATGTAATAAACCTCCTCTGCACTAAGCATGAGCATGAGCAGACCAATGAGTTGCTGTTGCTCCCTCATATTTCTTTATCTTTTTAAAGCATGCATTCAGCTTCATGGTCACTCTGCTGCTAGCATTCAATAACCTCTGAGAGACCTAGGAAAAAAACAAAAACAGAGAGTCTGTTTGATATTGAGATCATGACCCCACAGGGAACTGAAAAAAAGCTTGTGTTAGATCGCGTGGAAAGAAGCCATTTCACTGTGAATACAAGCAAACGCACTCAGGGATGCGTGGCACGAATCTTATTTCCCAAAATGTGATTTTTGAAATGTTAAAAACATCAGGAGGAATGAAAGATTGAAAACATGCTCAATATGTTGCGGCTTTGTGGCAAGTAGTCGGGAAATACTGGAGAAATAAAGATGTCGTCCTTGACATCAAAGCTGGTGAACAGACATAAGGCCTGTGTGTGCGCGCGCACACACACACACAAAGGACTAGACACACCGTTTGATATCATCTCGGGAACGAGACACATCATTTATATGCAAAACCCCTAGAGCCCTGAGTCCCCTTGTTAATATGAGCTGTAGCAGTGGCGACAGGTGAGTGACACGCAGGAGTAGCTCCCTCCCGTCACTCCACTCAGATATAAGACAGAGCTGCGGGAGAGGTCAGTAGGAATGCTGCATGCCGGAGTGGCTTTCCGAGGGGAGATTAGTCCTTGGATGGCGGGGGAGCCTGGATTTATCCCCTGGCTCCCCAGCTTGAGAGGTGGAATTGAATCGCAGTTATTGGAGGGGAGAATGACATTGAAGACTGAATTCACGGTCATCTGGTTTTTACATTATATTTCCATTATATTCCCAGTGCCCAGAATGTGGCTGTACAGCTCAAATCCAAACATGATTGTAAATTAGATGCAGCCCAAAGTGAATTGAATGGGAAATGTGTTTCTGATGGCCTGAGAAATCAAAAGGGCCAAGTGGTGATTATGTTAGAAAAATACTGAATTTATAATCTGGACCTCCTTAAGAACAGGCCTGTCATTGCACACTGAGAGCTCCTGATGAAGGTATTCAGTGTGATTAGTGGGAAATCATAGAATCTTCTAGAAATGTGCATGAAATATGCATAAACCGCCATCCAAACTGACAAATTCAGGCTTGTGTCACCGCTTCTTGTTTCTTCCTCCATCCATAGTAAGTGGCATACTAAGTGGGTTCTGCTTGTATTGTTTCGAGCCACTCAGGCAGCAAAATGCCAAGCCATCATTTGGTGAGACAAAGATGTCAGAGCAGCATTTTAGGCGCATGTGACAGAGCCAGAGCTCAGCAGGTTCCATTCGTTAAGCTTCAAACAGCTTCAACTGCTGACAAAGTTTTCAGCAACAGGAAACGCAGATTTCTGCCCGGTTCCTTCCTCTTTCTTCCCCTCTCGCCCTCCCTCCCTGCTCAGCAGTATGTTTAAGATTAGCTTTCCTGGTAATGCTGCATATTCTGTGCAGGCTGCTACGTGTGTTTGAAGGCTTTGTTGCAGTTAACCCAGCTCACTTTCAAGTATGTGTGTCTGCACAGTGTACACACGCACATACACACATATATTATATATATATATATATATATATATATATATATATATATACACAAATGTAATTTCCCTCTCTCAGAAAAATATTCTGCACCTGTTTTGATTCCACCCTGCACAGTGGCTGTGATACAGGTTTCTCAGCTGTTGTGTGAGATGGGAGGGTAGGAAATAAGATGGAGGGTCAGAGGGCGACAGAATAACAGAAAAAACTAAATGGAAGCAGGTGTACCATGCCAAGTAAGATTCAGAGAGGCATTTAAAGTTTAGTAAATCTGCAGAAGCGCCTGGATTTTTTAAATCTAAAATTCCCTTAAGATTTATGAGATTCTAGTTATAACTGCACTTTCTAAAAGACCTTGTTATCAAGCATCCCGGTGCTTTAGCAAAATAACATATCCCGAGGCTCTCTGGGTTTTATTTTTGAGATATTAATTCTGCATGTGGGTGGGGAACCTGTGTGCGTCATTAGATGAGCAAGTGAGTGTGAGTGTCTTAAAAAGAGAGGAAATGAGGGGAAAAAGATCTGAGACAAGGACTGTGGGTGGTGTTTGTGGCTTCTATGTTTGTGTGCATATACACATGTTTTTGGGTGACATGTCTTTTCAGAGCCCCTGTATGTTGTTGGTTTGTCTTGTGTTTAGCTATGTTTGTACACTGCAGTGTTTTATCCAGTCTTCCTGCTTATTGCTTCTACTAACGTGGCCTCTGCTTTTTTCCTGCCTGTCTGACAGACAATACGCCCGAGCGCCCCCTCAAAGCTTTATTGGCTCTTATTGCCCTCTCTCTCAGATCCAATATGCCAGTATTGATTGTGTTGAAATGCAATCAGGGTCTCCACAGCAGAGGAGCAAACAATCTAAATTTAACAAAACACCTCCGCTGGTCTTTGGCCTAGCCCTGGTAGCACCTCCCAAACAGGAACAAATGTATTTATGTGTGTGAAAAAAATAGAGGCCTTTCACGTGGTCACAGCTATTGTTAGACAGTGAGGAGCCTTTGAAGCCACACAAGCAGAATGTGCAGGAAGTGACCTCAGCCTTGACCTTACTTCCTACCTAGTGGGCAGTTACTGTGTGTTGCCCAGGCCAAACATCTTGTTGATCTCTCAGATCACAGATGATAGTTAGTGGATAGATCTTTAGACAAATTAAGAAGTTTCTAGATTGTTATAAATGTGAAAATGCAAAGATACTGCCACAGGCTGATGACCTGAATTAAAAAAAAAAAAACAGCTTGATTTTATCTTAAGGAAAATGCATGCTTGACATTCCTCCAGTGGCTGTGAGATGATTTAATGAGCTCAAGAGGTCGGACAATTTTCTCAGCTCATGAAGGAGCCATGTGATCTTTGAGCCAAAGTGAAAACAAACAATCATCAAAATCTGAGTTATGATTTTTCTTCCAGCAGCGAGTATTTGCTCAATAACATTACAAAGCACGCTCTCAGCATTTCCATACTTCTTCTTAGGAAAATGAAAATGCTGCAAACACTGTACATAACTATGATTTGTCAGCTTGATAATGAAAATCTCAGCTGTCTTCTAACTGACACAGGAGCAGTTTCAAACTTTGATCAGTCTGAAACTGCTCCTTCATTACAACCCTGTGTCCTTTTCAAATCCATTTACGCACAGCTCGTAGAGCCTTCAGTTTTGAATAAAGTGTTAGACATTTGTTATTTTTTAAATGCCACGAATTCATTAGGGAAACAAGTAGCTACCTGAAATTCTGATTTTTAAACAAAGATTACTTATGACGTTGACAACGACCAGCCTGCTTTTCACTGCCATCAATCATTGTATTAGAAAAGGTGTCATTTTCTGGTAGCACTTATCTGAAAATGAAATGAAAGTCTTCAGTTTTCTGTGATAATAGACACTGACAGGAAAGGTTTTTTTTTTTTTGTTTTGTTTTGTTTGTTTTTTTCTCAGATGAGGTGTAGTGCATGTGCAGGAGTTTTTCCATCAAGACTGGAGATAAAACAACACAGCATATGCCGGGTGTTGGCTTTGCGTAATGCGCCCTCAGTAGGGACAACACATTAAAAAGAGCAGTAGGATACAATTACAATTAAGAGGCACCTTCATTACTCTTGACATCTCCAAAAATATGGAGGAGCAAAACTGTCAAAACCATAAACAAATAAGTATATGCCATTAAAAACAGAAAGAAATGTAGAAAGGAACAAGCAAAAGGAGATAATACAGCAATAAATGCAGAAATAAAAAATATATATATTTAAACAAACAAATAAATAAATAAATGGGGACTTTAACAAATAAGAGAGTTAATGCAAAGTCACGTTTCATCACTTCATGCCTGCATTTATTTCTATTGGCATATTTATTTATGTAGTGATGAATTTATTTATTTCTAAATGTTTTTTTGATTTTGCCACTTTTGGCCCTCCATACAAAACAGGCACTACGTAATGAATTCAGCCAATACATGACTCTTGCATTTATTGGACTTAGCAGAATGCAGGTGCTCTTTAACTAAATAATGAAGTTTTTCCTTTAACACCTTGGCTTAGTTTAGGCAAGTGGTGGATCGTCTGCACAGATTAAAGACAGTGGTTTCAAACAGTTCTGTTGTAGATGGTTGTGGATGTCTTTCTCCTTCTGCCAGATCTTCTCCCAGCCCCATTAACCAGCTCCAGCTAAAACTTCCATATTTTCTGAAGTTGTCTTGACCCTTCCCAGTGGACGTGTTAGGATTTGGAAGGCAAACATTTTCAAAAGCCTGTTTGAAGTTTTCGCTCGTTAGAATGAATTGGCAGAAGCAGTGCATGTTTCTGTAGCACCGCCCCTCTACTCTGAAATCATTTCTCCAGCAAGGCCTTCAGGACTCATGGCATCAATAAGTGAAAAAAGCAGCTGTTTTATTTAAGTGTATTTGACAAATGGGGTGAGAACTTCGTGAAAATGTTTGTAGAGCAACGCCGAATTGAATCTTTGCAAAGCTGTTGAGAGACAGTGCCATGAGTCATCTATCTATGGGTACAGTGTACTCACAAGCCTTTAATGTGATTTCATTCTTGCCAGCATGGAGTAACAATTCGCCCGAAGCCACTGTCAAATGGGAATTGAGATGCTTCAAACCTGCTTATGTTTTCAACCCATCACATCAATGGGTGGCATTCAAAAACAGGGTGCTGATTGGGGTCGACTTGTGTGCATGTTACAGTTTGATTGCACTCACACCCATGTGGGATGGAGAGAGTGATTTGTCGGTGTGATGAATTTGCAGTCATGGAAGAGAGACGAGGGGAAAGCAATCAGAGTTCATCATCCCCAGCTGCAACATGGATGTATAATTCTCTATTCTTCTGTGTTGAGGGCAAAAGCACACTGATTAGGTAGAGTTTACTGTATGATGGTATGTGTAAACATGCTGTGCAGAAGCTATCACCGACGGGGGGAATGAGGGTGCACTCGTCACCTCTGTGCAGCTTTACCTGTTGTAGGTTTAAGGTCGAATGTTTTTTTTTTAAAAAAACATTTTTACTATAATATTCAGCTTTTTTAAAAGTAAACAATTTTTTAAAAACCTTTTTATCCAGGTTTTATCTTCACATGCATGCACACATACCAAAGTTGTGCCCACAAAAAGATGCTGATCATTGGTTTAGACCAATTTGCAAAGAGCACAGCTGTGAAAATGTGTGCCTTATTATGTCCCTGTGAAGTCAAAGAATTTTTAAAACACAGAAAAATAAAGTACTAAGCATACTACAAGTCTGTGTTGACTGCAGGTGCTGTATTTGCTTCGCTTGACTCATTAAAACAGAGCATGATTTGATTTTTCTGAACTATGAAAATGTAAGGCTGCCATTTGAATGCAGTAACTATTTGCATCTCTTTTTTAGCCTATTGTTAGAATCACAGACAAAAGACACAGACAGGTGTCAGAGTCACAGTAGGTGGTTAATTATGAAATCGATATCACACACGTACGCTCGCTCCATCATAATTATGTATGCGTCTCATATTTCACGTGAATGTCTGGCTCCTCTGGTCCACCATTGTTCGCAAGGATTCAAATGACAGTGGTGGGATGCAGGTTCATATGAGGAAAAGCCACCTGTTGCTCTGCAGGGTCCCCATCTGGAGGGAGATTAAGGTGCGGTTGCGGGGGTTGTCTATAATTTGACTTAATTATTTCTGTAGAGACTGGGTGATGGATTATCGCTGTGTTTCTATTAGCATACGCCTGGTCCCTAGTTCCCAATGGCCCTCCAGTGCAGCCCAGTGAAAATCTCAATTGTCTAAAACCATCCATCCATATACCTCCACCTCAAAGTCTGAGTGAGGATTAAATGATATATTGTCTAGTTGTTATATAAGGCTGAAATTACCTTTCTTTGGCCAGCAGTGAAACTTTGATTTGGACAGAAATATCTCGAGAACTGTTGAATCGATTATTAAACTTGGTACAGACTTTCATGGTCACCGCAAGATGAATTGCAACAGCTTGGTCCAGCCCTCAAAGGTCATTTGCATTTGTTGTGGTTAGATACAATATTGTGTGTGAATAGTTTACATTTCGTGCTTTTAACTTGCATTTATGCTACTCTGCTGCAGTCCTAGCCGCTACGCTAACAGTGATTTAAGTAAAAACTGTGCCACATCCATAAATGAATAACAGCAATAATGTAATTTGTGCAGCAGTTAAATCATAAACATGGATGACGTAGCTGTGCTAACATGCGTGTGCAGGATTAAGTGCCTTGCAGCTTGCCTTGAATAAAAGCTTCTCTCTAAATGTCCAACAGATTTAAAACGTCTTTGTTTCTCCTTGCCTCTTGTTGTTCTCCTCCAAGTTTATTTTTACCAGGCTGTGAGGTGCCAGCACTGAATGATGATAGTAGAAGCAAAGCATGAATCAGATAAGATAGATGGCTGTGGCTCAGGTGGTAGAGCAGAGGGGTGTACTACGAAGCAAGTTTGCTTCACAGCCTCAAATGGTGGTTATAAACTTTCTTTGTAAAGCTTTCTGCTTCAGGTCTGTGCATGCTCACATAAAACAGGTGTTTCATGTGTCATTTGACTCTTCTATCACACAAAATGGATCAGTCAAGTGCTCCTCAAGTGTCCTTGGGCAAGACACTGAACCTCAAGTTGCTACTATGCATGCATGTTGGTCTGTGTGTGTGTGTTTGAACAGCATGTTCTCATCCCAGGACATCAGTTTCCACTGCAGAGACATGGACAAGGGGTCATTTTTGGTGGTGCCTTGATAATATGGATGCTGATAGATAATGGTGCAGTAAAGTTTGCCTTTGGAGGATGGAAGTCACAAGTTTGTCAGTCAGCAGACTGTGGTTCGTGCCCCATTTGGGAGCTTTGTGTTTGTGCTTTGTTTTCACTCATTTTGTACTTTCGGGTGATTATTAGGTTTAGGCACCAATAAGGACAAGGAAAAGATCATGGTTTGGGTTAAACTGTGCCCCTTTGGTTAATGGTGTACACAGAAAATTGACGCCAATATGATGCCAAAGAGATCATTATAGTCATCCATATATGACAAGTTGGGAGTGAGACACCTGTCTCTCTATTGCCATAATCCAGTGCATCATGGCACGCTAAAGGACATCTTCTGTGTCTCTCTAAAACCTCAGTGGCTTTGACAGAAATTGTATTTGATGCAGTGGGGATTTGAACGGGCTGGTGTGTGAATGGGTGAATGAGAAACATTGTCAAGTGCTTTGTAAAACTGCAAAGGCTAAAAGGTCCTGTATAAGTGCAACTATTTACCAATTACTAAGTCTGCATGAAAAGTCTAGAAGGTTAAAAATCCCGGTAATGCTGTCATATGAATATAAAATGTACAGTTTTTATCATTAATTACCAGCAAACTATGGCTTTCCCATCAGCCTCAACTGTGTGGCAAACATTATACCTTCTAAACGAATAAGTTAGCACAGTCACTGTGACTATGTGAGCTGTGTAAATG
>VUQI01028593.1:0-19323 GCA_015106735.1 Paratilapia polleni | reverse complement strand
TGTGGTTCCTAGGGTATTTAAAAGTAGAATGGGAGGCAGAGCCTTCAGCTTTCAGGCCCCTCTCCTATGGAACCAGCTCCCAGTTTGGATTCGGGAGACAGACACCCTCTCTACTTTTAAGATTAGGCTTAAAACTTTCCTTTTTGATAGAGCTTATAGTTAGGGCTGGATCAGGTGACCCTGAACCATCCCTTAGTTAAGCTGCAATAGGCCTAGGCTGCTGGGGGCTTCCCATGATGCACTGAGCACTTACTCTTCCTCACTTCCTTTCACTCTCCATGTGTTTATACACCACTTGCATTTAATCATTAGCTATTATTAAACTCTATCTCTCTCCCATCTGTCTTTTGTCCCTCTGCTCTCTTCTGTTTCCCCTCATCCCCAACCGGTCGCGGGAGATGACTGCCCCTCCCTGAGCCTGGTTCTGCCAGAGGTTTCTTCCTGTTAAAAGGGAGATTTTCCTTCCCACTGTTGCAAAGTGCTTGCTCACAGGGGGTCGTCTGACTGTTGGGGTTTTCTGTCTAATTTGTAGGGTCTTTATCCTAAAGTATAAAGCCTCTTGAGGCGACTGTTGTTGTGATTTGGCGCTATATAAATAAAATTGAATTGAATGATAACAGTGTTTTATTCAGAAGCCTTGAATTCACAGACACATCAACTGAAGCATCAACAAATAAGAGCATCAAATTGTTCCCTCTTCAGCTTTGTTGACATTGTGCAGCAAGCCCTGTGAAAACAAGGACGGAGACCAGAGAACAGCTTACTTAAAATGGACATGCCACTGACCAAAAACTGATGACATGATTTAAAAACACTGCAATAAACTTTCATCACAGGGATAATTGCTATTGGAGCCACTGATGGTTTCATTTGGTTATGTAATTTGCAATAACTTGATTATGGCCTTAAAGAGAGAAACAGAGGGTTTTACCAAAACCATTTCCTGAGTTGCAACTGGTGTTGCAATTTAAAATGTAGTAAAATGAGCATCCATTCCAGCTTGATGGACTAGCTTCACTTTTATTGATCCCAAAAGGATCAACCATAACTGCTGACAAACCACTGTATTTGTTTGGTGGGAATGCCATCTTCCACCTTTTTGATTTGGTCTTGGTTCTTTCTCTTGTTCCCAGTTTTTGTAGTTTATGACTTATGATGTGTCACATAATGTATCTACCAGTAAAGTACATGAGCACTATAATGCAAAATTACCTACAAACCAGCATACTTGGTATTCAGTACCACAAATATTTTCCTTGAGAAATGGTATCAAGAAAGATGTATACTTTTGCGCTTCATTGTATTTATTCTGATTCCAGGTTAGCTTTTACCTAATTATGATGTTTGTTTGGTCACATTGTATTCTATTTTATTTATTTATTTAAGCCATGATGTGTTTCTTTGGAATAAATAAAGTATATTGTATCTTATCGTCTTAACTTTTGTTGCGGCATACTATAGGCTGTAGTCCTTATCACCATACCACAGAAGTCCACTAGACCACTCCTGAAATCTATGTAGGAGTTTAAATGTTTCATTATTGAGCTATTTTTTTAAATTATAGCCCAGTTTAATCAACCACTATATCAGTAAGCATTTTGGTGTGGTGAATAGCAACACAAAATGTCTAAAATTGTCCTAATGTCCTATATGGACTTTCCCCGTTTTTTTTCCTGCTGCTTACAAGTAGCATGACAATTATATTATTACCAGTACTGCGTAGTAGAAGTGGTAGCAGTATGTAGCAAAAGTTGTAGCATCGTAGTAGTCCTGTGTGAGAACTACATATTGATGTGTTACGGACTACAAACCTTAACGCTTCCTATAGAGAAGCACGTGACTATCGAGGGGGCGGAGTTGGATGTAGTTTCGTCCAGGACCTCCGCAGACTGATTTTGCGGTTGTAGCCAGTTTATCACGGTGTAGTGAAGGTTTGTTCCTTACGACCTTGTAATTCAACGTTATTTAATTAAATTTTATGATAGACCAAACACGGCGACATATGTAACATTACGCTGGTTGTCAGATCTTTAACGTGTTTGTTGAAATGCTATGTTAGCTAGCTTGCTAACTTGGCTAGCATTATTCAGTAAAGTTAGCTGTGATTGCCAAAGTGATGTTCCTACTGCTGGAAGCTAGAGGACGAACCCTTAAGTTTAGCATTCGTGTAACGATAAAAGGTGGCTTGAGATTGTGATTTCTGTGATTAGAGCCATTAACTTAATCGTATTAAATCATTGTAATGACTGTCTTCGTATGACACTTGCTCGCTCTTTGTACGAGTTATTCCTCGAGACTCCTGGTAAACGCCAGAAGGCCTGTGTTGTGTTGTTTGGCTCTGTTCATTTAGGTCAGACCTGCCTGGATGTTGCCTTTTCTTTGTAAACCAAGCCAGCACCTGCACGGCTGTAATGTATCAGTTTTCACGCTGACGTGCTCTTACCTTTCTTTTCAGAGTAAAAATCAGGTCAGAGGCTTAAGAAAGCTTAATTTAAGTGGCAGAAGGATTTTTTTTTTCTTTAACCACCACCATCATCATCCTCATCATCAACTCAGGGACAACAGCCAGCGTGAAGAGGAGAGGGGTGTTATTGGCTCCACTTGTTTTCTGATTAGGCCTCTGTCTCCTCTCCGGTAAGAGTGATTCTACTGTAATTAAATGTACATTATCTTATCGTCCAAGGGAGATTTAACATGGGTGGGGTGTTGGTAGTGTTTGAAGGATTATCCGGTGAAAGTAAGTCAAACATTGTAAACAGGCTTAGTTTTATGATCATTGACCTGATACGATTGTAATGGTCAATTATTATGTGTTTGGTCTGTTTCGTTTTGTGGCCTGAATTCATTAACTCTGGTTGAATTGTAATTGATAATGTAATGTATGGCTTATATGTTGTTCTGCTGCCAAGGCAAGAGACGAGGTATATTTTCAGTGCTGTTCGACTGCTTGTTTGCTGTCTGTCAGCAAGTTTTTTTTTAATTTAAGGTGAATTCTCTGAAATTTATTGGAGAGGTGGATCCTGGAATTTTGCCTTTTTACTTTCTTTAATATTATGAGACAGAGATTTTTTGATTTTTTTTTTAATCAGCAAGAAGGTACAGAAACTGCCAGGTCTAATTTGAAGATCCTTCATTGAGAGATAATGCATGACCTTTTTGTGCAAATCAGGATCACTTTCTTAATAATTATAACAATTGCGAGATAGAACATGTTCCTTTGCAGAGGACGTGCTCTCTGAGTGTCATTGTATGTTATTAACCACAGTGAGCAATGCAGCCTTACATTTTCTCTTGATTATTCTTAAAAGCAGCTATGCAGGTGAAGGTGACAAAATCAGAACTGTACCACTGCCAGTATATAGATTAAACATGATGGAATGTGATGATACTTTTTTAATGTGAATATACTGCTACTTAAATACTTTGTACTGATTTTTAGGGTTGATTTGGTGGCAGGAAAAATCATCTAAGTCAGTGGAGAAGATGGAGACAGCAGCAAACGTGTCCAATAGAGCAAGGCCTGTGTATGAGGAGAAAGAAGAGACCCTCAGGTAAAGCTGCTTCCAGTGTTGTAACATATTTTTAATAAGATTATAAATTAATAATGCTGTTTTAGTTTTGTCACATACTTAAAATACCACACTTCTTTTCATTCTCCAGACCAGAGGATCTATCTGAGATGCTGGCAGCTGGGACCAAGGAGATTCACGAAAAGGCTGAGAACACTCAGTTTGTGAAAGATTTCCTCAGGGGACGCATCCGCAAAGAGCTCTTCAAGGTGAGTCTGAAGAAAAGGAAGGAGTTGAGACCACTTTACAAAGGAAATATGATTGCTAAATAAATGCAGTAAATGTGTTATTAAAAAAGAGATAAAGAAAACTGGTGAAAAAAGAAGACAGCCCATATTGAACAAATATTAGACTTGTGCTTGAAGAAGGACAGGAAAAGATGGCTGTTACACTAACTTTTCTTTCTTGTTTCCTTAGCTTGGTGCGGTGGCACTTTACTACACTTACACAGCCATAGAGGAGGAGATTGAAAGAAACAAGGACCACCCCCACTTCGCTCCTCTTTATTTTCCCTCAGAGCTGCACCGCCACGAAGCTCTGGCCCGTGACCTTGAGTACTTTTATGGTCCAGAATGGCGGAGCCAGATAAGCTGCTCGCAGGCCACCCAACGTTATGTGGATCGCATCCACCAAGTGGGGCAGGAGGACCCAGTGCTGTTGGTTGCACACGCCTACACCCGCTACATGGGGGACCTATCTGGGGGCCAGGTGCTGAGGAAGGTGGCGCAGAGAGCCTTGAAGCTGCCACCCACAGGAGAGGGCTTGGAGTTCTACCAGTTTGATGCCATCCATAGTGCCAAAGCATTCAAGCAGCTGTACCGAAGTCGGATGAATGAGCTGGAACTGGACATGGAAACAAAGAAGAGACTGGTGGATGAAGCTGTCAAGGCTTTCCTATTCAACATTGAGGTGAGAGGCCAAGTAGGAGGAATTTGAATGGGGGAGGCATAGAAAAGAAAAAATGGCAGCTATGTGGTCAGCAGCCTTGTCACTGGTGACAGTGGAGGTGTCTAAGATGTGCTTCTTTTGTGTCTTTTGCTCATTTTTTAAATTTAAAGATTAAGGGAATTATGTTTATTTCTAAGTGCAGAATTGTGCTCTACTGTTATCCTAAAGCAATGACATTTGAAATTTGAAAATTTCTCAGAACTCTTCTATGAACTGCACAAGTTCAAGACTAGGCAAGTCTAGTTTTGCTGTGGGGTGTTTTCTGATTGAAGTTCCATTCACAGTATTACCATTGTTATATCTGTTTCCATAGTTGCAATTTAGATATTAGCTCAGCATTAATAATACCAAATGATGTTTTAAAAAAAAAAAGTCTGCAGACTTAAATGGAGACTTTTAACCTTAGTATTTCTACAAAGAGCTTCATAATGTGTCTCTAATTCACCAATTTACTCACACAAACACACTCACACACCATTGGTGGTGGAGCTGCCATGCAAGGTGTTTTTCGGGTTCAGCGTTGTGAATCCGGGGATCCAGCCATCAACCTGGTGATTTTTAAATGATGATTTTTGTTTCTAATAGACATTTCACCTGCCCTTTGTTATCCATCAACAATTTGTAGACTTTGTAGTTTAATTTGACATGTTTTATGTTTGTCCCGGCAGGTGTTTGAGGAGTTAGAAGAGATTGGGAAAACCATCCAGGAAGACGTTTTAGATGCTGGCATGCCCGTTCATGGAGCAATGGGTGGAGACATCAGCAAATGTCCCTACTACACTGCCAAAATGGGTAAGCGTAGTGCCATTGTAAGCATGTAAGCGATACTGTTGTGAGGATCTTATTGTTCTCTAAGCTTGTGTCTCCTTTGTGTCACAGCGGCATCAGGTGGAACTGCATACATCCGTCAGCTGGCCATGGCCGTTCTCAGACACCCAACAGGGCAGGTCCTCTTTGCTACTTGGTTTGCTGCCTTGGCTGGATTGGCTGCATGGTATCTGATGTGATCCAGCCCTCCATCTGTCACACCTGCTGCTGTGAGAGAGAGAAAAGAGGAATGTAATAGGAAGGACAGTAAGGAAACTGAGAGCTTTCCACAGACTGTGGACAATTTCACAGTCTGTGGTCCAAGTTTATTTGTTGTTACATATTGCATAATAATGAAAGCTGACAACAACATGGAACAGCTGAATTCAAACAGAATGATATATAGGACCAATAGTACTATAATTCCATCCATCAAGCTAGAGTTTTAAAATTTCTCTACCTCCTCTGCACTATCCCTCCAATCTGTGTCCTTCCAATGTGTTTGGTCGTATCTCAAGACATACTGCAACTCCTGTTTTCCTGTTTTCTGATTGAAGTGATATTTTCTTCCCAGAGTTGTAATTGGCTATGTGGTGATTGATAAGTTAATGATAAATTTAATCTAGAAATTAATTCATGATGAGATTAATAACATATGTTGTGGACAGTAGATTTTTCCTGAGGTTATTAGTGAGGAGGTTATTACAGTTTCCAAACCTAGTGTGAAACAGCCACATTTCATGATTCATGCTTTGGGCTCAAATGTTTCCAAAAACTTTGTTCTTTTGAGACGGTTGATAGGAATCAAAAGCTTGATTAATAATCAGCTTGGACACACTACTAAAATACAGAATATTTTAATCTCTCCTGGTGCATGTTCATTTATACTATTTCTCTGTTCTCAGAATTATGTGATAGTGCACCTTGTATTTGTAAAAAAAAAAACAACAACAGAAAACTGCCTGTTGATTTAATTGCACAGCATAACTATCCAATTTGAATGATTCACTGCTGATTGAGTTTTACCTGCGACAGGAGCCTACATTAGGACAGAGGTGTTAACAGAGGCAATTGCGGCTGTTTTAAAAGCAAATTGTAATAAGAATGCTTCATCTACATTCTTTTACTAGATGTGCTCATCAACATGAAGGGTAAATATGTGTGAGAGTTGCGTTTCACTATGAACTACCTTCAGCAGCTCAGCACTTATTTATGTATCCGTTTGTTATGGATATATCAGTATGCATTGTGACTGTACAGTGTGATCATCACCGATACTGTTTGAAAACAAATCAGAGGAGAACTCAGTTCTGTTTTGACAGCATAGATAAAGAGAAATATTTTGTGTTGTGTGTACTGTGTGCGGTGTAGCTCCGCTGCATTTGCGGTTGATGTATAATATTTATCCTAACACAGTAACAGTATTTTATTAACTTTAAGCAGTTTAGTCACAGAGTACCAAAAAAACAAACAAACTTGCTGATAACAAAGCTTATCCAGCATCACCTGTGCAGGATATTTGCACAGCACATTCATGCATAAGTGGATGTGCAGTATTTCTTTCTGAATAAAAGCTCATTCAGGATAACAGCTGGAGTGCAGCTGTTTGACAGATATGGCACCGTAAATGATGATGTGCTTTGTATTTGAGTCTCAGGCTCATGTTGATGACAGATGGCGATATAATGCATAGGACATGGAGGACTAAAACAGGGACTGCCTGATGTGCTCCTGTAGTTTCCATGTAATTCAGGTTTATAATGCAAGTGTCAAAATGATTCAGTAGTTTTGGACATATTGCCATAGATAAAACGTAAAGTGTGCAGAGTGGTTGCCTAATTTATGTCTATTTTGAATTCTCTTGCATTTTCATTAACTCTGCTCTTAATCTCTGTCTGTATCTAACTGGAGCTTTAGCAGTGACTGGCTAGAACACTCTCATTGTACGAGAGTGGAAGAAAAACAGTATGTTGTGCTTTCAGTAATGAAAAAAGATGTTTTCCTGTTCATGCTGAAATAAAGCGAATTCTTTTGGTTTTTTTTTTTTTATTTTTTTTATCATTAAGCTACCATAAGTGTAACATGTGGTTTTGTCAGAGTGGTCACCGGTAGCTTGCCAAACAATGCAATTTTTAGCCTGTTTTCCCAGTAATTCATTAAATCAATATCATCTATTATTAGGGTCGTATTTAAATGTAATCAACCACTATAGTTTCATGTCAGTACCTGAACATGAGGACACTTGAGAGATAGAAGTGTGTGGGCGCATGCATGGGCCCACACATGCTGGCACCTGTGCCCTCTTTGAAATGAATGTGCTGTGTGGGGAGTGGCTACGTTGATCCACCTTCACCTCAAAACAAGAGAAAACAGATGGAGGGTTTGCCTATCTGTTGTCTTGATTTTGAATTAAAGCTTAATGTAACCGTGTCAGAGATGCTCCTTTATTTCCTCACTTCAAGTTTCTGTTGCACACAGTAAGGCAGAAAGACTGCTACGTGTGGGAGAGATAGGTGATCCATTGAACTTGTGTTATTTATATGTAGGACTAAAAAAAGGTTAAAAATAGCTAGGTTAAGTTATTACTTAATACTGCTGTTGAGCAAATATCCCTCCACTTATTGCCATTAATTACACAGGCTAAAACATTTATCTGTTATCTATAAACCCAACTCTCCCTCTGGGATTGACATTTCTTTCTAATCAAGCTCAAAGTGGGAAATAAACTTGCCAGCGTGTCTGTTTCTCTCTCTATCCAGCAGCAATAGTGCTGGTGTTACACTGTCTTTTTGTGTTTGGACCACGCAGTATGAATTATGAAGGGTAGATAGTGCTGCCTGGCACAAAAACCTCCTCCCCATGACCTGATGAGATATTTGCAATCTCGCAGGGATTATAGAAGATTTCTTAACCCTAAAATCAAGAAATTTATGTTTTGGAATGGCCAAGTCACAGTCCTGACCTCAACACATTTCAATCAAGACCTCCCATAATTTTTAACTATTACAGAGTTCCTCCTCATGGCTGTACAAGTTTCATAAACAGCTACAGGAAACATCTGATGGAGGTTGTTGCAGCTAAAGGAGGTCCTGCGAGTTACTAAATTCAAAAGTAGTTTTCAGCCAATACTGATCATTCAATGTATTAAAAAATAAATAAAATAAATGTGTGTGTGTATATATATATATATTATATATATATATATATATATATATATATATATATATTTATGTATGTGTGTGTAAAACTTGAGTTATTAGCTTGTAATTGGCATGTTTTTTCTATGATGGTTACACATTTGAAGTCTTGGAAGCTACAAAAGGTTCACAAACTTATACCTGAAAATGTAAACAGAGGACAGACATTAAATATACATTAACATGCATGAGGTGGACAAAATATTGTGATATAGTGTAGTACACCACTGGAGGCTACAATAATAATAATAAAAAAATTTAAAAAAATCACTTTTAACGTCAACAAAAACTGGATAGAACTGACAGAGCAGTAGTATTGGAGTGCATTCGATTTCACGGGTGTGTATATATAAAGACATGTTAAATATATTAATGTCTAGACAGAGTCAAAGCATTGTGGACTTTATTTTTTCTGCACTTTACATAAAACATAGGTTTTCTCAGACCATAGCTTTATTAGAGCTGTACAGTATATCTTTTCTATGTGACACATTGATGCACTGATGTATGCTCTACAACTGTCTATGTACAAATGGGTTTATGGCTAAGGACCAAACAGGATTTCTCTCTCATAATGCAAAGGGACAGATCAGAATAAATCACTGTTCAGAGTTCAGGAAAGTCTGACTTTCCACAGTTCAATCCTCCATCACAGTTAGCAGTCTTTACTTTCCACTGCAGATGCATCTACTGTCCAACACAGCAAACTTGTAGTCTGGTGATGTTTACCCTGTAAGGACTGACAGTGCTGAGGAAAAGGAGAAGTCCAAGCATGAAAACACAACCAATGCATACAGAACTGAAAGATTAATAACAGGACTGCTTAACCCTGAATAAAACTTTAGACTGCATCTGTACTATTTGTTGATACAATAAATTATGTGTGCGCATGTGGATGCTGTTATCACCGTTATTTTTCTCTTTTGGCAATCAACAGAAAACCAACACTGAGTGCTATGAGTAATGACAAGTCTGTGCTACCACAATTGCCTCAATGGACATTTGACAGAGAGGCAACTGGCCTCTTGTCCCCGAATCCACTTTGGCAGAGGAACAAAGCGGGTAATCCTCTGGGTTTTTAACTACGGGGCTGGTTAGGTAGGTCTGCAATAATCCATCCATAACCACTGTTGTCCAAAACCTGGTATTCCTCTTTCCTCTGTCCCGTTCTTTATAATGTGGCTGCTGCTGCTTTACGTGGTCGTCCTCTTTACTTCTGACACATTGATGGAACCCCTCAGTTCATGGAAGATCTTTTACCTTGAAAAGGAAGCAAGTAAAACTTAAAACGGCAAGAAAACAGCCAAACTGAAAAGATAAGGAGCCTCATATTTCCTTAGACTGGCTAGACAACTAAATGCATTCAAGGGATGTCAGTGTGTTCTTATGTGACAGCCACAACCCAGATAATGTAAAGTATCAAAAAGCTTTGTGTTGCATTAACCATCATGTCCACTTGTGAATAACAGCATGAAAAAAAGTGCACTGGGAGACAATCATGTAGAGATAAATTAATAACCAGTCCTACCTGGTTTGTGGCTGTCAGGAAGAACTAAACAATTTCTTTAATTTGGATAAGAAGCCCTCCTGTTGTTTCAACTCTGCTTCCTTGTCATGTTTTCTTTGCCCTGCCTCAGACCGCTTACCACTGCTGCCCCCACCTGGACAGAGATTGACACCGCATCAGCCAGGTTTATCAACTAGGTGTAAATTCCTTTCCTAAACCCCACTTTCAATGGGTCAGAGGCATACAGCAAGCAAAAGAAGATGGGAGAAGTAGGTAAGGCAGAAAAGCAGGAAACTCAGTGAAACTGTCCGCGTACCTGTGGTGGTGGCAGTGACGCCCTTTACTGTCCCCTCTACATCCGTCTCGTCCTCAGCATAGCTCATCAACAGAGCTCTTTGTCTGTCTGTGAGATTCCTGCACAGGAAGACAAGGTTTTATCTTTGTTGTGATTTGGAAATAGATTTTAAATCCCACTGCAAAGATATTAGTGCAGTCTTACTTAGGTATTTTTATTTTGACGTGGATGTAGTGGTCTCCGAAGCCATAGCCGCTGACTCGAGCAATTCCTTTCCCCGCCAGATGGATCCGCTGGTCTGTCTGGATGCCTGCAGGGATCTGAAGACAAGGAAAATCCAGTCAGTTTTTACAATGTGTGTGAAATGTTTCCCCAAGCAGACGGTAACTGGAATCTCTACTTACTGATAAATTCAGTGTTTCATAAAGGCCCTGTGCTCTGGCCGTGCCACCCAGGATGGCTTGCGCCACAGAGACGTAAAGGTCAGAGTGGATGTCTGCACCGTCCCTCCTGAATACGGGGCTTTTTTGAACCTGGACACATTCACACGACAATCCCATTAGGGAGGCTCAGAAGGAAACCTAGACCTTCTGGAAAGCCCATTAGTATCTGGCTCGGTTTTGCTATAAGATTAGCAATAAATACTAGCAGCTGAAGTACAGTAGATACCCACCCGAAATGTGATGAAGATCTCCTTCTTTCCAACTGGCATTCTGACTGTTTGACCATCCTCCACTCCTACAAGGCATAACACGCAATATTTAAAAACATTTTTTTGTTTGAGTAAGTGAAATGATCTCTCAAGGAATAATCCCACTAAAATTAGGATAAGTAGGCTTGAAAGGTAGAGGGAGGAGATCCTGCTTCAATGCATACTTGAAATTTTTAGGATTATATGTACATCATGCTTTTACTACAGTCTTTAGGGTTCATTAAAAACCTCAACACACAGAAAAACTATCCCCCAGGCTACAACTATTAAATGATGTATTTACTATGGAGCTAATTAACTCTTTGGCAGAGGACTATTTCCCCCATTTTCACTTAATAGGCATGATTATTTGGTAAGAAAAGGGGCCAAAACAACCCTAACTAGAGTTACATTGGGCCATATACTAGACGTATAATTCTATCCTTCCATTCTTTCAAATTCTGGAAACTACTTTTTCAAAGCCTACAGCAAAGCCTGCTTTCGAGTGTGGAGCACACTCTTGCTCATTAACAGAAGAAAAAGCAAACATATCCCTGAGGTATTTGTAGTATGTAAAAAGTACTCAGCAGAACAGATGAGAGTGTGACTGACCTGCAGGCACAGGAACCATCACCGTCTTCCTCTGTTTGGCTTGTCCTGTGCCACGGCAGGAGTGGCAGGGGGTGGAAATGACTGTGCCTTTGCCACCACAGCGCCGACATGTAGAGCGCATCACAAAGGGGCCCGTGTTTACCGTTTCCTACAGCAAAGAAGAGACGTGTTTAGTACCAATTAAAAAAAAAAAAGAAACAAAAAATTTTCAGATAAACTTAGTGTTGGAGCTCTTACCATGCCGGAGCCATTGCAGTAGTGGCAGTGTTGCACCTTAGTGCCTGGCTCGTGGCCTTTACCATCACAGCGCTGGCAGGTTGTTTCGATGTTAACTGACATCTCTTTGTTGACTCCCTTTGCTGCCTGAGTAAATGTCAGCTCCATGATGTACTGTGAGTGAAAGAAAAAACAAAAACTCAGCATTCTGCATCCTGAAAGGATAAAACTGCCTAAATGAGAATCAGCTGAGCTCTCACGAGAGGTTAAAGGAACTGCTTGGCTTCACTTTCACCCCATTTTACGCTATCCCTCTAACCTCCTGTGGCTGCTCAAATATAGCGTTGAAGTTTCCAAAGCCGCGGCCTCCAGAGAATTCTCCAAAGATTTTGCGGAAGAGCTCCTCTGGATCCACACTGCTAGCATGTCCACTCCAGTATTGCTGCCCTCCACCCGCCTGACCAGCGTCAAAGCCAGCTGAGCCATACGTATCATACTGCTTCCTCTTTACTTCATCACTGAGGACCTGTGAGGAACAAATTAAGATAATATTGTTGAAATCTGGAGAAGACTTTTCTTAGATTTCAATTAGTGAATTAAATATATATAGTAGAGGTTTCAAGTGAAAGCAAACCTCATATGCTTCAGCCAGCTGAGCAAATTTTTCCTTGGCTTGTGGGTCATCTTTGTTGGTGTCAGGGTGATACTTCTTAGCCATCTGAGGGAGAGCACATATGAACACACTGTCAGCTATAACAAGGATTGTTCCACTAAGGTCCAATGCAAACTGTGTGTGGGTTTCAGGCAGGAACAGACCTGGTAATACGCTTTCTTGATCTCCTTCTGTGATGCTGTGCGAGGTACCCCAAGAATCTGGTAGAAGTCCTGCTTGCTGCTAGCAGGGGCACTTGTGTGAAAGGACAGTGTATAGACAGCATGGGGTGGTTTGAGGCCTGAAATTGTCCAGCAGGGTGAAAGGGTGAGTACAGTTGCAAGAAAACATTCACACAGTAATGCAGACAAGTGAAACACGCCAGCTGGAGAACAGTCGTCACGTTATACGTTAACCCAAAGAACCTCCTTTAGAGTCAAATATATCCATTAAACATTTTAACAATTGAAGATTTTACACCATTCCTCCCTACAAAACTATTGTAGTTTATCAATATTTGAAATGTCTTAATTGAAGTTCTTACCCTCTTCAAGCCATGCCAAAGCATTTCAATTCAAGACTCTTATTTGACCATTCTAAAACCTAAATTTTCTTCTTCCTTTCCTTTGTTGATTTACTTGTTTGTTTTTGGCCATTTTCTTCTGATATCACCCAACCTCTTCTAAGCTTTAGACCAAAGACTGCAGCACTGATAATATGATTTTGTATTCATTTTTTCCTCAATCCAAAGCAGCCACAAACCATGAGTGGTTAGCACTGTCAAAGCTAGAAGGTTCTGGGTTCGAACCTCCTGGTCGAATGGGACCTTTCTGTGTGGAGTTTGCCTATTCTATGTGTGTCTGCATGAGTTTCCTTCCACAGTCCACATGAATGTTATGTTAACTGGTCCATATACACGGATGCGAGTGTGTGGTTGTCTCTCTCTCTCTCTGTTAGACCTGTGATGGACTGATGATCTATACCTGGGGTGTACCCTGCCTTTTGCCCTGTGTCAGCTGCGATAGGCTCCAGCCCCACTGTGACCCTAAGTTGGATAGGCAGTTAAGAAAAAACATCAATGGATGGATGCATAGATGAGATTTCTCTCCAAACACAGTGGTGCATTTTCACCAAAAAGTTCAAGTTATATCATATCTGTCCAGAGTGCCTTGTCCTAGAACTGTTGTGGAACACACTGGGTGGTTTCCTCATTGGTGTCTTTCCATTAACAATTCCTGGACGGTGACACGTGAAATACAGATCTAAGTAAGCTGTGGACATTTCTGTAGGTGTTTTGCTGGTTTTCTTTTCACCTCTTCCATGGTTACAAATTGTGTTCTTTTTCTCATTTTTACTGAATGTCCACTTTGAGTGATGTCTCTTTATTTATTTTGTTTTTAAATCTGTCCATATCTGCTGGTGGTGTGTACCCATAAGTGTTGACAGGTCTAACGTTGTAGAGTCAAATTTCCCCATGGGGTCAATAAACTATCTACTGGAATAGGAAAAACAGCTCCATTTCCAGACAGTGTCTTCTTGTCAAATGATTAAACAGGTATTTAAGATTTACTCTGTAGCCTTTTACAGCTTTGTGCATCTCTACAATTTGTCTTGTTGGTCCAGTCAAAGTTGCTGTGACCTATGAAGGCTTCCTACCAATCAAACTTTCTTTACAGCAGCAGCAGTAACCAGATTTGGTATGCCTTTAGGAAGGGACACCTCTGCTCCCACACTTCCATATCGCACCTCGTTTGTTAAAGCATTTTACCCCAATAAGCTTTTGGGAAAGGCATTAGCACAGAGATTCACTGACTTTTTCCAGCCTCAACTGTGAAATCCTACTTAGTGTGTTCAACAAAGGTATAAAAGTGTCAAGTGACAGATTGAGTTTGTCTATAACTGTGACTTAAATGAAGATCCGACCATTTTTTAAGTAATCAACGCAGAAACCTAGCGACTCCAAAGACTTAAACTTTTGTGCAACTGTGAATGTTATTCCGTAGTGCTGTAGAGCGGAAGTCATTTAATAACTGACTGCATCATTTTCAAACTGTGTAACAAAGTGGCTTGTTTAACATTGTTTAATTGCGCTTACTTAGTTACCGGGTGTAGAAGACAAGAATGGAAAGCATGCTCAAGTTAAGCTGATCTGACAGAAGATTCTAGAAAAAACACGCAGTTCTCTAAATGTGGAGACTGTGAACTGGTTGATTTGTTTGGGCTATTGTTAGGGTTAAGTTAAGCTTAAACATCGACAAGGTCAGAGTCTACAATCTGACAGTACAATATAACACCGGCATCACCCTCCTGCAAGCTGAACTCAATGGTTACAAAGTTAGCAACACTGATTGCATCACACTTCATCAACTTTGTAAGTGCATCATAAAAAATGCGCTGTGTGCAAGCTCATGTCTTTTTCAGTGCTTATTTGAGCTGCCATCGAGGTACATTTATCTAGCTGTCTTACCCTGCGTCACTTGAATAAACTGGGAATTGCAAGAAATTAGCCTAGCCTAGCCTAGCTTAGCTTAGCTTAGCTTAGCTTAGGGTACTACCATATGGCTAACCCAGCACTCACCTGACAGCCCTCTCAATGTCAACGCGTTCCCCGTTCCGCCGCACACCAGGCTCCCCCCGCGCCACAGTTTTTCGGGTCCCACTGTAGAAAAATTCCGGACTTCTCCATGGCCAAAGCACAAAACAGCGCTGACAGCCTTCCGTTGTCCTGAAGACACGGCGACTGTAATCCAACGTGAGGAGCAGCGAACAGCCGAGGACGCCATCATTGCTACACTGGCCGCCGATCCAGGCACATTGCGCATGTCCGCGACACAGTGGGCGTTAACAAGAGCGCAAAGATATTCTGTTTGAGTCGAGATGTCGCTCTGTGAAGAAAACACAAGCTATGAAAGTTTATCTTAAATCACGTTGTTCTTTTTTTATAAATAAAGTCTACGCGAGAAGCCACAGCATGTAAATCACGACAGACTAAAATTATTAAATTAATTTCCCAAGGTTTCCCAAGGTTTTGTTGCGTGAACTGATATAACGAGTGACAAATGAAAGATGATGCAAATGTTTTGTGATCCGGGGTAGCGCGTAACAAAGCAATGTATTCGAAAAAATAAGCTCCCACCCAATCGGACAGCTCCGTGGAACAAAGCGAGCGAACACTGCGCGGCAAGCCTGAGCTGTCAGCTGTAGCAGGAACCCTCTGCCGTGTATCAGCCAGCTCGACAGAGACACCCGGAAGGCAAGAAAGTCAGCTTGAGAAGGCAGCATGAATCGCTTTAAGGCTTCCAAATTCAAAAACACCACTCCGAAAGTTGCCAAGAAAGATGTGAGTAGCTCACGGGCTTCAGGATAGGGACAGACTTGTTAGCTAGCGTTAGCATTGGTAATTAGCTGTATGCTGTTTGGGGGGAACGCCTGCGTGTTTGCAAGGGATGTTGAACTTCCTGCATCTGGAAATCTGCACAATATTCAAAGAACGAGATTCCGAATCCACATGCTAGTACTCTGCGAGCTCTTAGTGAAGACTATGAACGGTGTGGTTGCACGCAGGTGCCAGCCTTGATAGGATGTTGCAGGGATGCACATCATCGTGCTTATGTTAAAGTATCTTATTTTCTTATTGCCATTCAAAAATCCTGCAGTATTACATAGTTTTGATTGCTCTGATTGTCAGCCAATGGGGAAAAATATAAATTCAGCAAAAGAGATGAATGATATAACTGCCACGATGTTTCATTTTCGGTGATAGTAGTCAAGCAGATTGCAAGTAGTGACATGTCTGGATTAGACTGTAGCATCTTGCATACAAATCTGGAGTCATTTTTCTCAACTTAAAACGCCTGAAGCTCTCCTTTCTGAGGGTTATATTATGTAATCCCCGTTTATATTATGCAATTAATTTTTAATTTTTTTAAATTTTTTTTATTTTACCGAGGCAGTATAATCCTTTGCATGCTTTGGATGTACGTGGTATCTCCAAATCTGTGCAAGGGATTTAAATCAGCAGGTGGTGCCTTGGGCTTGTGAATGTGAAACTAGCCCTTCACACAGCAGAGCAGATTAATGTGTAGTCATGTGTCTCTGTGCTGACATTTTATACACTGTGCAAGGGTGAATATTGGACAAGTAAGACAGAGTGGGAGGAGAGCCAGGCTTATGTGGATGGAATGAGACAAGAAAGCAAAGGAACCTCTAAATGATCTAGAGGTGTCCTCAAATCCAATTTTGTTGCAAACCTATTTCTAATCGTGGGCCTGCCGAGGAATTTAAAGCAAGTAGTGAAAGAAAGTGACCAGTCACCATAAAGTTGTATCTGTCAGAGGAAATGATAAGTGGATGAAGTGGTAGAGGTAATGAATAGTATTTATTGTCATAATCAGCATTATATGTGGCTTAGATGGAGGAATTTAAGTTAAGTTAAATACTGGGATCTTATTTTCAGCTGAAACTGCCTCTAACCAGACATATTTGCATTTGTTGTCTACTTCTCTTTTGACATAAACATGCACAGTCCTGTTAAAATAAATATGAAGAGTGCTTTAAAATGCATGAACAGAGCAGCAATACATCTTCTCTCTGCAAAGCTGCTGGAGCTGTGAAGTGCCCTTTGGCGGCTGAATGACTGTCACAATTGCTCTGTTTCCTGAATAGCAGCTCAGCAGCAGTTACTGGAGCATGTTGTACAGACACACTTTCCTCTTGCTGCTCTTCACTTGTTAGTGTTATGAAAGAGTTTTAAGAGTTCTCTGCTGTGCAAAGCAGGGAGCCCTTCCACTTCCTTCCCACTCATGCATATGTGTGTTCTCAGCTAGATCCTTCCTGTTAATTGCAGTGTTCACTTTCTTCTTTTTTTCTTTTTTTTTTTTCTAGCTGTGACATCAACTTGGTCATGTGTGTGTCGTAATAAAATAAAAGAGATTCTTTATGGTAGCTGGTTGTTTGTGGTCATTGTTGCATTGACTTATGTTTGTGCATTGTCATATTCATGCCTTTAAATCTAGGAGTGGATCAGCAGTGTCCGTGCTGGCTCTTTCTCCTCCCAGGGGAACCACATCAAAGCAAGCTCCAAGCTGGTGGCTTTCAATACTGAGCAGGCTGGTAAGGCTATAAAAGTGTGGCTGAACAGTAACATCGCCTTATACAGATAGAAGTATCCACTGTTTATAGTACTATTACCCAAGTTCAGAATATGGAGATAACATAATCTAAAAATCAAACACAGTGTCTCAGCAGAAAAATTTTGAATTTTTGGATGGTGTACTGTGTGTCCACAGGTGGCGGTATGCTGGGCCTGTCTTCAGTCAAGCCTGGTTCAGATGGCCAGTGGACTGTTACCCAGATTTCCTGCCATTCTGGTAGTTTTTTTTTTTTTTTAATCATTTTTACAACTCTTTAAAACCCAAATCACGTGAGAAATCCACATGCTATTGCCCTGAAATTAAATTAGACACGTGACCTGGACCTGATATCCAAGATCTGATGTGAATTTCTATTAATTTTCCTTCCTCTCTGTCAGATCTTGTGACTGACATGGACTTCTCTCCTTTTGATGAGAGTCTCCTGGCGACATGCTCAGGAGATGAAACGGTGAGCTATTTAATGTCCTACTTCTTTCTGACCTTGTTCATTCTTTTCTTCCTTTATCTTCTCTCAAGTATACTTTTTTATAAGTTCGCTTTCCATCCTCTCAGGATTTGTTGTTCTTGGCAGGACTTTGAATAGTTTTTCCTATTTAAATCTTTTGAAGACTCCCTTCTCTCAGCACATTGTCTTCAGCCACAGGTGCCCCAGCTTACTGGAATGTGCTGAGCAGGGTTCTGCGTCTTCACACTCAGCAGCTTGGTTTACCTCATAGATCTGTGTAAACATGTGCAACTAGTGCCACACACTTGCACCGAAGTGATCTGCAAAACACTTTCACTCCTCTCATCTTTTGCCAGCACATCATATTGTTTCACCAAAGTGCTTGTACTGAGCAAGTAAAATGTCAGTGAAATATGACCTCAATTATTCATTTTTACTGACATAACTGGACTTTATATAAACTCTTTATCATAACGCTTCATTTAATCTGATCTGTCAACATTTGCTAGAAATCCTAACATGAGTCCAGGCCCCAAATTATTCAATGCGTTATCAACATTTACAGGCATACATCATTTGAGGGCCTCGTGTCTGGTTGATGTTACATCTTGATATATTAATTTCATGCCTTTTTGATCCTCTTGTCACAAAAAACCACAACTCCTGCAGTCTTGTGGTTGGTTAGCCTGGCATGGCTTAAAAAAAAAAAAAAAACAACTGCTGTTTGAATAGACATGTCTTAAACATTTCATATAATGTGCAAATGAGCACAATTTCACTTATGTTTTGTTGACCATTTCTTGATGAGAGGAGGGAGGAAAAAAGGGGAACAAAATTGTGAGTTTTGTCTGAAATAGATTCAGAGATGGATGAAAGAAGAAGCCACAATCTTCATGTTTTTTCCTCTTTGTGTGTGTGCAGGTGAAGCTGTGGCGTTTGTGTGATCCAGAGCAGGAGCAGCCCAGCAGTCCAGAGCTGACCCTGCGTCCAGGTCAGGGCAGGCTGGAGCTGGTGCACTTCCACCCCACCTCCTCTGGCTTGCTGGCTGTGGGCACCACTAAGTCTCCTCAGATCTGGGACACCAGCTGCCAGAAAGCACCGCTAGCAGGTAGCGACAGCTGGCACACGCTTTTTTGTTAAAATTTAAGCGTAGGTCACAAAAAAAAAAAAAAAAAAAAAAAAAAAAATTTAAAAAATTTTTTTTTTTTTTTTTTTTTTTTTTGATTGAAAA